>JARYGA010034965.1:0-36727 GCA_030545235.1 Helianthus tuberosus | reverse complement strand
TTTGATCAGACTCATTTTCAAACAAAATTTACGTCAAAACATACATCAACTGAATGCATCTATTAAATAAGCACGAAAACGTATTATATTTGATGCGCCTCATGTTGGGAAAAAATTACATCGAAACATAAGTTAATTTGAATTTATACCGACCTATACATAAATATAAGCACATAAAACTCGAGAGGAGCTGAAATGATATTTTATAAAGTTTTTAAAATGTTGAGGGGGTTTAGTTGTCAATGATGAAAGCTAAGGTGATGAGTTTCAAAATTAAAAAAGAAAAATGTGTTTCAAAATTTTTCTATACTAATAAATGAAAATTTTATTTGAACACGTGTCACTTTCTAGTGTTTTCTCACCTAATTTTCCTATTTATCTCTCATGTTAAATAATAATAATTTAAACAAAATATTAGATAAAAATAAATATTTAGATAACAATAAACGTTTGTTTTTATTATGATCATATTAAACAACAACAACAACAACAATTTTAAACAAAAAATCAGTAATAATGATTTTAAACAAAAATTTAGATAAGCATAAACGTTTGTTTTTATGATAAGAGATCATGTACAAGAGAGAATACCCATATTACGTGACTATTTGATTTTGAATACCCATATCGTGATTGCGTGATTTCATTATACTATATTTTATGTGAAGCTACATTGAGTGATTACGTTATGAGTTTAATTATAATAACATTAGTTATAACAAATCGTATTGAATGTGTAATCACGTAATAGTTTTATATTGAATGTGTAATCACATAATGGTTTATGTAGAATGTGTAATCACGTAATGGGTATTCAGTGTTATGTAATTTTTTTAAGAAAACTATAGCAATAAGCTGCTCGAATTAAAGAGAATGAAATACTCGTTAATACGGTGTAACTCTTTTAAAAAAAAATATTAACGTGTGAAAAAAATATAGCCGTTTGAAAATCAAGGGAGAAAGTTGTTTCAAGTGAGAAATGACTAAATTACAATTCAAGCCAATCCCACTTATCCTCATCTTCGTGTCACGTACACTTCGTATGAAAGATTTGTCTTGTATGTGATCCTTTCTCTTGTTTTTATTATGAGCAGATATATACTTTGGAGTTTAGTGATTAAAATTATGGTAAATTAGGAATCAAAGGTTTCCACTAAATAATTGTATCTCATAATTTGAATATATCATAAAAACGGGATTCAACCCCATGTAATACGTGTGTTTTTAGGATAATAATAAATAAAAAACAAAGTGAAATGTTATAAAAAATAAATAGTACATCAAAGTTCATTTTTAAAAGATAAATCTTGACGAATGGATGTGTTAACATATAACATTATATTTTATTCAACACGTGCAATATACAAGTTTTTTTTATAAACAAAGTAAAATGTTATAATAAATAAATAGTAGATTAATGTTCATTTGCAAAAGATAAATCTTGATAACTATTTGTGTTAACATATGACAATATTTTATTCAACACGTTCAATATACGAGTTTTTTTAAAAGATATATTTTTTTATTATTTATTAAATAAAATTACATTTATGCAACCCGTGTAATAAACGGGGTTTCAACGTAGTAAAAAAAATAAAAAATGGTCATATATATATATAATTAGAGTAATTACTTTTTGAGTCCCTGTGTTTTAGTGGTTTTAACCACTTGAGTTCAAAATCAAAAAGTTTAATGCTCCGAGTCCCTGGCCATTTATTTTATAACGTTTTGAGTCCAATTTTGTTCATTTTAAAACGTTTTGAATCCAATTTGGTTAAATAAAAATTGGACTCAAAAGGTTAAAATTTGGACTCAAAAGGACTCAAATGGTTATAAAAAACGTATAGGGACTCAGGGTGTTAAACATTTTGATTTTGGACTCAAATGGTTAAAACCACTAAAACACAAAAACTCAAAAAGTAATTTACTCATATAATTATTATTAAATTATTAATGTTGTATGATACGATTTATTTTGTAGAATGATTTGATGTATTTATTTATATTTATTTTAAAAATGATTGTTTTATGTGATAAGAACTAAATTTATTTTGGGTGGATTTAGCAATGTTGTTTAAAATTCATAGATCTAATGTGTATAATCTAGGAAAATATATATGATAAAAAAGTACGTATTGATCAGTTAACATCATGTTTATAATGTTATGTTTTTGTATTGATAGCGCGGCGGGAGGTATTATTATTCCTCCTGGAGGAGGAGGTGCAGCCACAACTATCGTCACTCCGACTACATACATCACACCACCACCACCATCCACCTCTACACCGTTATTTGCGGGTGCTGGGGGCCTAAATCCGTTTGGCATGGTACCTACCTTAGCCACACCATCAAATGCTAGAGCTTTGTTTGACTTCTCCATTCAGTTTCCCAACCTAATTTTCTTAGTGTTAACCTTGTGGATGTTTTTGTAGCATATTTTGTTCTGCAAATTAGGGATTTAGGACAATTTTGTTGTAAGTTATGCAATTGTATTTTCTGTCTCATGTTTTTATAATACTATTTATTATCTTATTGACGAGTTTCATCATTTTGCAAGTTCGTTGAATTCGATTTTATTGATAGTTTCAAAATCATAGTCTCATATAAAAAATGGTTTTACATCGAGATAGTTGGTAGAGTAAAAGGGCAACAAGCTGCGCAGCTACCCCTTTTGTACATAATCTGAATTTTTAATAAAAAAATGGTACAACAAGATAACAAAGCATAAGATCTATTGGCATTCTTTAAAAAACTACAAACCATACATAGGGATAATGATTATATTATTAAAACTGATTAATACAAGACCCGCCTCCGTCTCAAAATAGATTTGTTTCACCGCTTCATTTTCGTTTTTGTGATGAAAGTGACGAAAATAGAGAGGGTGAGTGACAAACGAGAAGGGCCGCAAAGAGGTGAAGCATTGTTGTGTTCTGCCATGGCTTTCACAGTCATAAAACTCATGTATGTATTTGCTTTTATAAATTCAATGAACTTAACACTTTGATGTTCACTTGCGGTTCTTATTTTATATTTGCAGAAATATTATGTTTTGTTGTATTGCCCAAGGCTTAATTGTTTCCTATTGTGTTATTCAAAAGTGAAAAATTAGAAGATGCACATCAACTTGCTCAATGAAATATTTCAAGCAAACTGACTTGTATTTTACATGATTTTTGAGTTTTTTTCCCTAGCTGCTCAATGTTTTCTCCCAGTCGTCGGTCCACTATTCTTCAACTGGGTTTGGGAGTGGCTGTTATGGCATGAGTGGTTCAGGGTTCATAGGTTCTGGGTTTATTGGTATTGGTGAGTAGGGTGGCATATTAAGGTTGATCTCATTGGGTATCGGCCTGAATATTTCATAATTGGCCAGGCGTTGGTCTAACTCTTTCCATGAAAGTGGCATGGGTGCTGGGTTTGAACTTTCTCATTTGGTTGGTTTTCTGATTGGTTCTCCAGTGGGTTTTGTTTTTGTAGTGGGTTTTGTTTTTGTTGCTGTTGGTTTCTTCTTCCTTTTCTCCCTCTTTCCCTTCCAATGCTATCTCCTCTTTTTAGGTGGTGCTTTATCTAATGGTTGAGCTTGGAATATCATAGGTTCATCTTTGTCTGTTTCATATCCAGTTTGTGTACCGACTTGATCTTCAATAATTTTCATATCTAAACTGTTAACAGATATGTTTTGGAAAGCTTCGGACAACTCTCTATCGCTCATACTGTTAGCCAAAAACAATAAAAACAACGAACTCCGAAAATCATATATATAATATTTGGTTAGTATCACAGTGTTCACAAAAGTTATTTCATTTATTTCCTAATTACTAATATTAAGTATTTTCACAATACTTAATTAGCTTAAATCAGTGGCTCTGATACCACCTTTTGTCACACCCCCGACCCCACCCTGGACGGGAGCCGTGAACAGATACAAGTGGTACCGGTGTTTATTAAAATTTTTGCAGCGGAATTTTCATCAGGACCGGGTGTCAGGAAAAATATCAGAGTTTTCAAAACACCGTAGTTTTCATTTCATAAACTGTGGGATGAAATCCATATTTACATAAAGGATTTTCACAGGGATAAACCCTTGATTACAAACACGTTTTATTCAGGTTACATAGCCACTTATTAAGCTTGAGTGCCTCATAGCACTTTTCCTTCTCTTCACAGTAAATCACCTGAAACGCGTTTTAAAAACATTTTATCAGCGAAAAATACTGGTGCGAGTTCATTCAGTTTGTACAAAAAGACATATTATAATTACAACATTAAGGGTTTTTACATTTGTTTATATCTTTCAGTTACTTAAATCAGTATTTGTCACCCACCCAATTAGGTGACCGTGGGCATATTACTATTGGCTAACTCTTTGTCCAATAGTAACTCTGGACTAGTAGTGTATACAAAACCCCACATACCGGTAGTAATTTCAGAATACAAAAACTTAATCACTGTAAATACAACTTGGAAAATATTTAGGGTTTTGCAAAATCATTTGATAAAAGAGAATTACTCACTTTGCAGATTTAGGGTTTTCAGTAATCGTCTCCTGGTCTAAGTCCTGGGTTCCTAATTAAACACACAATGCACCTCGTATTAGTGTATTAACCCAATTCAAACTTTAACGATAATCACGAGATCAAAACCTCAACGTAGTTAACAAAGTATAGCCTTATTCAGGCAGCACTTTGACATCCGTTGATTTGGTTTTGGATCAATCGAACAGGGTATCGTACCAGTGATCCAGGTTAGCACGCCGTCTACAGAGCAGAGTTTTGAGAGTTTAGGGGTATTGGGTATTATGACAGTAATTCGAAAGAGAGAAAGAAAAGAAATGAGCAGATTGAATTGTCCAATTGTCGTTCAATCTATAGCTGAATTTCAATGTCGTCGCGTCACGCGACTAGTTTTCCCTATCACCTTCGCGTAGCGTGACGAGGTGATCTAGGGCTTAGGTGGCGTAAGTCACCACGTAGGCTTGCCACGTAGCTCCAAGTGGCGGTACATGTCTCCTGTCGAAAATGAGACGCCACGTCACGCGATCGGCCTTACCATTATCGTCGTGTCGTCTGACGATACCCAAAACTGGGTTTTCTCATTTTTCGTTCCGGTTTCCATCATACGCGTTCGGGGTCTCGATTATGAATTGTTATGGGGATTTTTTGAGGGTTGTTATAGTATATATGTTGTACATGCGAGTTTTCGTTTTTGAGGATTATAACATGCGGAATTCACATCGCGTACGGTCGTACGTTAAGGCCAATTATATAGTACACTTACTCTCTCTCTCTCTCTCTCTATATATATATATATATATTTGTTAAATCGTCCAATAACTTAGACAAAATAACCAATTACATAGAAATGGCAGGTAAATGGGCAACAAGCTGCGCCGCAACCCCCTTTTGATTTGCAAAACCGATCCTACTAAAAATGAAGCGACTCTTAAGGGTCGAAAGATTACTATTCACGACCCGCTGGACTCTGTTCAGGAATTCCACAGCCTCTGGGGCTAGGGAACCAAATGTATCAAAAGCAAATGGGAAATACGTGTTGATTTTCTAAACAAGTTTTCTCGTGTTTATTGACCTTGCTTGATTCCGCCTTCAACGCTGCCCGGCCAGCAACAAACTCATTATCCCTAAGCCCAACAAGAGGGGACACTCCTGTAAGGTACATAGAAACGTGTTTTCCCGTGGCCCACCTTAACACAAGAATATCAGCTGGCCGAAAAGTAGACCTCCCATCGAGCGGATCCGTCGGAAAGTTCACTAGAGCCTCCTTTTCTGCAGAAATCCTTGCCCAATTTAGAATATCAAAAAAAATATCCCTAACCAAACCATGCATGTACTTAAACCCAGGTAATTCCTTTCAATGGACCGTATGTTCTCCAAAAGTATCTAAACAAACCTTGCGACAAACTGGACAGGGCTCATCAACCGGAAACAAAAGGATCATTAGCCGGTACATAAGAATTTCCCAGTATTCCGCTGCCGACATGTGTTGGCCTAGTCCTTTTAATGTGGATGACAGTCCGTAAATCCTGAGCGTGGGGAGCTCGAAGACAATCAAACACGGCTTTCTGACGAGGGGATAGACCAAACTTCTCTCCCAAACTCTGGACGGTTCTACTAAATAGGGCACTCACCAAAGCATTCTGTAACACCTGTGTCATTTCAACCATCAAACAAATGCCCAACCAGTGAAATATTGTATTTCATACTTGGGATTTGTAAAAATATGTGTATCGTTTACACATATCAACTCTTGTTCGATTTCAAGCTCTAAATCGCTTTCTGGAAGGTTATACACGCACTAATGCGTAAATATAACCAGTTTAATGCAACGAACACTCCAGAATAGTGAAATAGGCTTAACATACCTTAAATAACCTATACATAACTTAGATATAAGTTTTGGAAGGTTTGGTATGGTGAAATCAAAGTTAAATCGCTTACAGGGACTAAAGTTGACAAACTACGAAAGTATGCCAATTTGAACTGTAACAGACCTTCCGGAACATGACCATAAGTTAAACATACCATAAATATCCTTTACATAGCTTAGAAATAGGCTTTGAGGGGTTCGGTGTGCTAAAATAAACTTTTGGGTCATTCAGGGACTAAAAGTGTCAAAAAGTGCACAAGTTTGCATTTTCGCGCATAACTTACGTTCTGAATACATCCGGACATCCAAAAATTTATGTGAGCATGACTACATTATATTTTAATGTTCGCCTTAAGAAAAATCCATTCGTCGCGTCATTTGGATCGTTTTTCGCGCTTATGCGCATTCCGTCGTAATTAAGCGAACATCGCGTTCGTACGGTTAAACGAACCGACATCCGAGATATTTTTGAGCACATTTTAAGTTCCCTATACTTTAACTTCATTTTTGAGCTTTGAAATGGGGTTAACGGGCCTTAAACGCGTCGGAAATGGGCTGAATACACTACAGGGACCAAATCTGCAATTCTGCCATAGTTGAAGGCTTACGGACCGTAAGCCTTATCCTTACGGTCCGTAAGGGATCTGCAGCGCATCAGAAGCTTCCGAACAGCCTGTTTCCAGCTGTCGTGCACTCCCAAACCCCTTTCCACTTGTCGATCTCTTATGGTGAGTGTCCAATTAACCCACCACAACTTTCCGACACATGTACGGATGCGATTAAGGCACGATATTCGACAAACGATCCTAACGGTTCGGGTATTCCTATAAATACCCACCCCCATGACTTGCAAAAACCCACCAAATCTGATCCCAATGCTCTAAGTTGGAACCTTCGTTTCATACCTGAGCTATTTCGATCTGGGTTAGCATTCGGGGACCCTTCGTAAGTATTCTTTCGTTCTCTTCCTTATTTTTACTGCTTTTCGAGTCAGAAAGTCAAACTTTGTTTGACTTTCAGCATTGACCAGTATCGGTCAATGCGAAGTTCGTTTGAACTTCGCAACGTGATTGTAATCACGATGGTCATAGTCCCTTGGGACTATGCCTACTGATTTCCACGTTGTCTAGGGTCGTAGGGTAAGCGATCTAATGAATCGCTTATACCTCGAACCCGACCCAGTTTGGTCGATCATTAGGATCCGACCAAACACATTAGGTGACCATAGTAGGTAGGGAATAACCTTCCGAGGTTATACCCTATGGTCACATCGTTTAAGTAGTTGTATGATAGGTAGTTTATATGCCTTAGGTAAATTACCAGAATACCCTTTTCATATATAATTGGTAATTAAGCATATGTAACCTAAACCTTTGTCACATAACTGATTATGTAATATGTTTAGGCATATAACACTTGTCATAGGGCTAGTTGGGCGGTCCGAACGCGTTTCACGCGAACGACGCGTTAAAGTAGCATAAAGCTACCTAAACGGGTCGTAATGGGTCGCAGACACTTAGGTTAAGTTTCATTTAGTATGTAGGCTTTGTTAAAACCAAAAGACACGAGTCTCTACACTCGTTTGGTTTACAAACCCTAATGCTACCCGATCCTCCGATTTAGGTCCGGTTTATTAATGTAGTTACCTATACTAGGTGCCGTTTGATATCCGCGATCTCTAGCATTGTTTAGTTGTTACTCAAGGACTACTGAGCAATCTCAGGTGAGTACATAGACCCCTCTTTTACTGTTTTCCAAACTGTTTTGGGGTGGAACACATGTGCCTACTTGTTACTTTCATGTTTTCCTGTTTTGACATCATATACTTACTATGTTCATTAGTACATTATAGTACATGATTTCATTACATTTCATGCTATGCATGCCCATTGTGTGCGTACTTAGTACATTGTTTTACATTACATTTTATGCTATGTATGCCCATTGTGTGCGTACTTAGTACATCGTTCTACATTACATTTCATGCTATGTATGCCCATTGTGTGCGTACTTAGTACATTGTTTTACGTTGCTTTTCTGTTGCATATGCTTATCCAGCATATGAACACATTATACTACATATTGAACCGTTGTAATCATTTGACTGTGATCCGTTGATATCTGTGAACCGTTTGTATCTGTGAACCGTGTGAACCGTATTTGACATAGACATTTCGGCATAGACATTTTAACATGATTGACATTTGATCATGCATTTCCCACAAAACATAACTTTGATTTAAACCAAGTTTTACTTCAATACTTTGTTTTTGTGCATATGGTTTAGTTGAGACATTTCACTTGCCATACATAACATTCTGACATAGACATTTGACATGGATATTTGACATAGACATTTGACATGGATATTTGACATAGACATTTTGACATTGGTCTGGTTTGGTTTGATTAAGTGATTAAGTAACGATGCGTGTGTAATATGATACAAGCATGGTGGATACGCCGCTGGTACTTCCTATATATAAGTGTTTGTATGGTATTACATATCGTAGCGTTATTTGAATCATTTCAGTTTGATACATATGACATTTTATACAAATAACACACTTTTCACAAGACATTGTTTTACAAACAACCTATCTTATACAAATCCATTTTACTATGGATATTCATTTAACCATACATTATTCATTATTGTATACATATCATCTGAACTCATTGTTTTTCAAATGATTTACAAAACAAAGCAAATTACAAGGTTCATGACTAAACATTTTCTCAAACATAAGTCATGGAACCTATTTTCACAAAACCTATGTATCTCACAGGCATTTTTATGCTGACGTACCTATTTTCACATGTGTTTTTCAGGAACTGTTGCATAAGATGATCAAGATACATATAGGCAGAATTGGGCCTTAGTGACAATAAAAGATGCAAGACTAATTAATTATGTTGTATTTCCTTGTTTGATTAGACATTGTAACACTTTTAATCAATAAAACGAAACTTCAATTGCCATGGATTTGAAACAATTAATTCTGTTACAACACTCCCCGATGTTTCCGCCACGTTTCGTATGTTCCACGTGGTCGGGGTGTGACAGAAAAGATGGTATCAGAGCCAATGGTTATAGGGAATTAGGTTATTAGTAATTAGTAATGCTTTGACCTAGTCTATAACCTTCTTAGGACCCTAACGCGAGTTTACTTGCGTTTAGTCATAAAACAATACTGTCACCTATCCTTAGGCGACGACCACAACAAGAACATAAATTTCAAAACCGCTTTGAAAACTAATCATCTGTTCTAGGATGATTGATTACTAGGTTTTGAACCCTCTGTTATAAGGTTTTGAACCCCTTTGAGTTTTCAAAAATCTCGTCAAGGTTTTGGGTTTTAAATAATGTGAACACGTGCAAACTGGAAGGGTGAATGCCTGTATTCTGAGTTTTCTGTCTAGGCAAGCACTTCGTATACATCTCAACCAGACGCGAGACCAGTTGTGCTTACCTGGGAATTCTTGGGATGAGTGTTCACTTATAGGCGAGCATGTCTTCGCGATACATTATTTTTGACCTATTTACTTTGATTATTCACCGAGGTCGTTTGTTGCTTTGTAGTAACAAACAAATGACCACTATCCATTGCTTTCATCAGATTTGTTTCATCTCATTCTTTTCGTCTAATCCTCTCACTCGTTTCATTTCATGTTTCCTCTTTTAGAATGCCTCCTCGACGCGAAAGCCAGATAGCGACTGCCGAATTGGCAGAAATCATTGCGCAGCAAATGGCTGCTCAATTCCCAAACCTCTTTGCTCTATGGAATCAAGCCAACAACAACAACAACAATGGTCCATGCAATTTCAAGAGTTTTAATTCGGCGAAACCACTCAAGTTTAGTGGTTCTGAGGGAGCGACTGGGCTTCTTCAATGGTTCGAGAGCATCGAGAATACTTTCCGCCACGTGCAGTGTCCTGACAATCGCAAGGTCGAGTTTGCTTCGAGTGTGTTCCAGAAGAGAGCCCTTACGTGGTGGAACGGGGTTATGAGGGATCGTGGTGCAGAAGTTGCTCTAGCACAGACATGGGCCGAACTTAGGGCTCTCATGATGAAGGAGTTTTGTCCTCGTCACGAGATCAGGGCTTTGGAAAGGGAATTTGATGATCTTAAGCAAGACAGCGGTGAGCATCGAGCCTACACGGACCGTTATGAGGAGTTAAGTCTGTTATGCCCAAACATGGTCACGCCTTTGGATAAGGCAATCGAAAAGTACATTGATGGCCTCCCTGATTCAATACAAGACATTTTGACTGGTAGCAACCCTACTACAGTTAGACAGGCCATTGAGCTATCTGCAACCTTGACTGAATCAAAGATCAGGAAAGGTAAACTTTTCCGAAAAGGTGACACGAAGCCGGTCGAAGAATCGGAACCAATCGAAGAATCAAAGATCATGGATGAACAGACTGGATCCCCTAAGAGGTCAAAGAAGCGAAAGGCTTCTCAGAACTTCGCCGTGGTCGCTCACAATGATCAAGCCGTCCCCAACCAACCAGCTCAACCCCCTGCCAGGAAACCCTACAAAGGAACTGCACCCTTGTGCAACCAATGTGGCCTACATCATCATGCTAGTGTGAAGTGCCGCACATGCCAAGTTTGCGGACTTATAGGTCATACAGCGAGGGTTTGCCCAACAGCAGCAGCACCAAATCAGATTAACAACAATCCTGCTCAAGCTCGTTTCCCACTGGGATCTTGCTACAACTGTGGCGAGATGGGCCATTTTAGTAGAAATTGCCCAAGGCTTGCTAATGCAAATCCAGCGCAGGGATGAGCATATGATCAACCAGAAGACAACATCGTCTAGAAATAATCACGTCTTATGTATTATTTTCTTTTGTTGTCGAGATCCAAGAAACAGTTGTTATCGTTGTTTATAAATAAATCTTTCATTTACATTTCAATATGTTTATGTGGTTGCATGTATAAACATATCCCCTACAATACCGACAATCAAGGAACCGCATTCCTTGAAGAACAGACTACTTCCAAATTTCTTCCCTTGTATAATCTCTTGCGTTTCCACGAAAATCCTAAGTACCCGTTTCTTCCAAGAGAAACGATGTACGAGGCGCCAAGTTAATGGCAATCAATAACAAGAAAATAACAATTAAACAATTATGTGGTTATGTGTTATCCTTTATGTGTCATGTGATCCAATTTATGTTATTCAAATCCTCGTAAAATCTTACATATCTTTGTGCAAGAGATTCATAGTAGGATACCCAAAGGTACTACTTAAATCCTTAATGGACTTCTACGTTGTAGTTAAAGTCCCTTGGATTATAATGTACTACTTCATAATTAGACCCCTTTAGCGGTCTAGTTAAACAGATTGATCCAAAAATCTGATTAGGGATATCATGTGATGATATAGCTGAAAGGACTCCTTAGTGGCCTAATTAAGAAGATCCTCTGTTGATCTAATTAAAAGGACCCTATGGTAGTCTAGTCACTCTCATCTCAGGTTTGATATCTTTCCCCACAACATTTCAAAACAAACTGTGCGGACTGTGCAAGGAATTACGTAATTATGGATGCATACATAATTATGGAATTTAGTGCACAGAAATCACAGCAAGTTCTATCATGTATCAAGAGTTAACCCTATTCATTTCCAATTCTGATGAAGCATCCGTTGAGGAAAAATGAACTAGCTATTCATTTTTCACTTCTGAAGAATATCCGTTGAGGAAATGAATATCCGTTGTTTATCTTTTCATTTCCATTCTGAAGAATAACCGTTGAGGAAAATGAATTATCCATTCATTTTCGTTCTAAAGAATATCCGTTGAGGAAATGAATATCCGTTGTTTATCTTTTCATTTCCGTTCTGAAGAATATCCGTTGAGGAAATGAATATCCGTTGTGTAATCCTTCATTTCAAATTCTGAAGAACAAACCGTTGAGGAAAATGACCCCGTTTGTTCATTTTCGTTCTGAAGAATATCCGTTGAGAGAAATGAATATCCGTTGTGTAATCCTTCATTTCCAACTCTGAGGAAGCAACCGTTGAAAATGACTCCGTTAGTTCATTTTCGTTTCTGAAGATTTATCCGTTGAGGAAATGAATATCCGTTGATTTTTCTTTCATTTCAAATTCTGAAGAACCAACCGTTGAGGAAAATGACCCCGTTTGTTCATTTTCGTTCTGAAGAATATCCGTTGAGAGAAATGAATATCCGTTGATTTTTCTTTCATTTCAAATTCTGAAGAACAAACCGTTGAGGAAAATGACCCCGTTTGTTCATTTTCGTTCTGAAGAATATCCGTTGAGAGAAATGAATATCCGTGGATTATTCCTTCATTCCCATTTCTGGCAAAGAATCCGTTGAGAAAGAATGAATCATCCATTCATTTTCGTTCTGAAGAATATCCGTTGAGGGAAATATATATCCGTTTAGTTAATTCCTTTATTTTCCATTTCCGAAGAACCCGTTGAAGAAAGTGACTCTGCTCGATCATTTTCGCTTCTGAAAAATATCCGTTGAGGAAAATAATCAGATTATGCTTTACATATCTTTGATGACTATTTGAAACAAAGTCATAGACAGACTCCTACGAATTAATTTCGGGACGAAATTTCCTAAAGTAGGGGAGACTGTAACACCTGTGTCATTTCAACCATCAAACAAATGCCCAACCAGTGAAATATTGTATTTCATACTTGGGATTTGTAAAAATATGTGTATCGTTTACACATATCAACTCTTGTTTGATTTCAAGCTCTAAATCGCTTTCTGGAAGGTTATACACGCACTAATGCGTAAATATAACCAGTTTAATGCAACGAACACTCCAGAATAGTGAAATAGGCTTAACATACCTTAAATAACCTATACATAACTTAGATATAAGTTTTGGAAGGTTTGGTATGGTGAAATCAAAGTTAAATCGCTTACAGGGACTAAAGTTGACAAACTACGAAAGTATGCCAATTTGAACTGTAACAGACCTTCCGGAACATGACCATAAGTTAAACATACCATAAATATCCTTTACATAGCTTAGAAATAGGCTTTGAGGGGTTCGGTGTGCTAAAATAAACTTTTGGGTCATTCAGGGACTAAAAGTGTCAAAAAGTGCACAAGTTTGCATTTTCGCGCATAACTTACGTTCTGAATACATCCGGACATCCAAAAATTTATGTGAGCATGACTACATTATATTTTAATGTTCGCCTTAAGAAAAATCCATTCGTCGCGTCATTTGGATCGTTTTTCGCGCTTATGCGCATTCCGTCGTAATTAAGCGAACATCGCGTTCGTACGGTTAAACGAACCGACATCCGAGATATTTTTGAGCACATTTTAAGTTCCCTATACTTTAACTTCATTTTTGAGCTTTGAAATGGGGTTAACGGGCCTTAAACGCGTCGGAAATGGGCTGAATACA
This sequence comes from Helianthus tuberosus, assembly GCA_030545235.1. NCBI lineage: Eukaryota > Viridiplantae > Streptophyta > Magnoliopsida > Asterales > Asteraceae > Helianthus > Helianthus tuberosus. The sequence goes on along the minus strand of JARYGA010034965.1, from coordinate 22,924 downwards.
CTACAGGGACCAAATCTGCAATTCTGCCATAGTTGAAGGCTTACGGACCGTAAGCCTTATCCTTACGGTCCGTAAGGGATCTGCAGCGCATCAGAAGCTTCCGAACAGCCTGTTTCCAGCTGTCGTGCACTCCCAAACCCCTTTCCACTTGTCGATCTCTTATGGTGAGTGTCCAATTAACCCACCACAACTTTCCGACACATGTACGGATGCGATTAAGGCACGATATTCGACAAACGATCCTAACGGTTCGGGTATTCCTATAAATACCCACCCCCATGACTTGCAAAAACCCACCAAATCTGATCCCAATGCTCTAAGTTGGAACCTTCGTTTCATACCTGAGCTATTTCGATCTGGGTTAGCATTCGGGGACCCTTCGTAAGTATTCTTTCGTTCTCTTCCTTATTTTTACTGCTTTTCGAGTCAGAAAGTCAAACTTTGTTTGACTTTCAGCATTGACCAGTATCGGTCAATGCGAAGTTCGTTTGAACTTCGCAACGTGATTGTAATCACGATGGTCATAGTCCCTTGGGACTATGCCTACTGATTTCCACGTTGTCTAGGGTCGTAGGGTAAGCGATCTAATGAATCGCTTATACCTCGAACCCGACCCAGTTTGGTCGATCATTAGGATCCGACCAAACACATTAGGTGACCATAGTAGGTAGGGAATAACCTTCCGAGGTTATACCCTATGGTCACATCGTTTAAGTAGTTGTATGATAGGTAGTTTATATGCCTTAGGTAAATTACCAGAATACCCTTTTCATATATAATTGGTAATTAAGCATATGTAACCTAAACCTTTGTCACATAACTGATTATGTAATATGTTTAGGCATATAACACTTGTCATAGGGCTAGTTGGGCGGTCCGAACGCGTTTCACGCGAACGACGCGTTAAAGTAGCATAAAGCTACCTAAACGGGTCGTAATGGGTCGCAGACACTTAGGTTAAGTTTCATTTAGTATGTAGGCTTTGTTAAAACCAAAAGACACGAGTCTCTACACTCGTTTGGTTTACAAACCCTAATGCTACCCGATCCTCCGATTTAGGTCCGGTTTATTAATGTAGTTACCTATACTAGGTGCCGTTTGATATCCGCGATCTCTAGCATTGTTTAGTTGTTACTCAAGGACTACTGAGCAATCTCAGGTGAGTACATAGACCCCTCTTTTACTGTTTTCCAAACTGTTTTGGGGTGGAACACATGTGCCTACTTGTTACTTTCATGTTTTCCTGTTTTGACATCATATACTTACTATGTTCATTAGTACATTATAGTACATGATTTCATTACATTTCATGCTATGCATGCCCATTGTGTGCGTACTTAGTACATTGTTTTACATTACATTTTATGCTATGTATGCCCATTGTGTGCGTACTTAGTACATCGTTCTACATTACATTTCATGCTATGTATGCCCATTGTGTGCGTACTTAGTACATTGTTTTACGTTGCTTTTCTGTTGCATATGCTTATCCAGCATATGAACACATTATACTACATATTGAACCGTTGTAATCATTTGACTGTGATCCGTTGATATCTGTGAACCGTTTGTATCTGTGAACCGTGTGAACCGTATTTGACATAGACATTTCGGCATAGACATTTTAACATGATTGACATTTGATCATGCATTTCCCACAAAACATAACTTTGATTTAAACCAAGTTTTACTTCAATACTTTGTTTTTGTGCATATGGTTTAGTTGAGACATTTCACTTGCCATACATAACATTCTGACATAGACATTTGACATGGATATTTGACATAGACATTTGACATGGATATTTGACATAGACATTTTGACATTGGTCTGGTTTGGTTTGATTAAGTGATTAAGTAACGATGCGTGTGTAATATGATACAAGCATGGTGGATACGCCGCTGGTACTTCCTATATATAAGTGTTTGTATGGTATTACATATCGTAGCGTTATTTGAATCATTTCAGTTTGATACATATGACATTTTATACAAATAACACACTTTTCACAAGACATTGTTTTACAAACAACCTATCTTATACAAATCCATTTTACTATGGATATTCATTTAACCATACATTATTCATTATTGTATACATATCATCTGAACTCATTGTTTTTCAAATGATTTACAAAACAAAGCAAATTACAAGGTTCATGACTAAACATTTTCTCAAACATAAGTCATGGAACCTATTTTCACAAAACCTATGTATCTCACAGGCATTTTTATGCTGACGTACCTATTTTCACATGTGTTTTTCAGGAACTGTTGCATAAGATGATCAAGATACATATAGGCAGAATTGGGCCTTAGTGACAATAAAAGATGCAAGACTAATTAATTATGTTGTATTTCCTTGTTTGATTAGACATTGTAACACTTTTAATCAATAAAACGAAACTTCAATTGCCATGGATTTGAAACAATTAATTCTGTTACAACACTCCCCGATGTTTCCGCCACGTTTCGTATGTTCCACGTGGTCGGGGTGTGACACATTCTGGGGTTAGGGGGTGGTGTCCTTATTAGAGAAACCGCCTAGATCAAATATTGAATTTAAATTATAAAAGATGCGAATTACATTTTGATCTTTTTCTTTGAATCCAAATATTGCTTGACATAAATTTATTAAGAATTATTTGAAAATTTTGGTTAAGAAAACAACTACAAGTGATTAATATTGATTCAGTGATTCAAGAACCCTCTTTTTATGTGTCTGATTCAACATAAATAAATTTAACCAAATCTCAATGGTTATTTGTTGATAAAATAAGATAAGAAAGAGTGATAAAATTACAGCTCTCGAAAATGTTTAGACCAAGCTTGTGAAGGTTGTTCCCGTGATTACAAAAATCTTTTGTAAAGATAATTCTTATGTTTTAGGGGTGCAAACAAGTTGAGCCGCTCACGAGCTACTCAAAATCGGATCGATAAAAAGCTTGAACGAGCCGAGCCTTATTGAGCCTGATAGGAGTGTTACGCCCTGGTCAAAGATAATATTTATAATACCCAAATTACCCTTACAATGTGTTAGTGGTAGTAAGGGGTCGAACCACGAAGAGTTTGTGGTTTGCTTATGGACGTGATTGATTGTTTAATGTTGTCACACTTTATGAAGCTTGCTAAGAAATTGGTTAATTTGTTTGTTTGTTGAGAAAGGCTGTCGGAATGTTCCGACGAGTTTTATGCTAAAATGATTAACTACTAAAACTTGAATGATTACATGAAAACTTGATTGATGGTTTTAAACAATAATTGAGAACAAGGTTCACACCCAGTTCGACAATTGTAGGCCTTAGGGTTGCTACACGTTTTTAACTTGGCTTAATTGAATTAGTTCATTAACGATTTTAGAATCACGAGGCTTAGGTGCCAATTGCCATCAACGTTCAAGACGGACCGCAATGCACTTCGTTACCTCAGACAAGTAAATCCTATCGAAAGATAAGGCATAATTGCACATATTCATTCCATAAAGTCAAATTTTATCATTACTTGACAATTTATAGATTCAATACAAATGCAAGACAATTATCTAACAATTCAAATGCAAATCAATTTGTCACAAAGCAAAATATTCAACATATAGTAAACCCTAAAAATCCATACAAAAGTCTAGGGTGAAACACGAGAGAATTAGCCGCTCATGCCGGACGGAACACGGTCAACCATTGATTGAAGCTTGAACTTGAACATCTTGAAGCTTTGATGAATGATGATGATGGTTAGGGTTTGTAGTGGATAATTGAAGTGAATGGATGATGGATTGGATGATGATGATGATGATGATGATGATGATGATGATGATGATGGTGATAGATTAGGGTTAGGATCGAAGGTGATGATTCGGATGATCGGATCGATTGGTATGGAAGAATGATGAAGGTAGCGGTGTTCTTGGCCCCAAGATAGTGTTTCAAACTCCAAAATTGCGTAACTCCCTAAGAAAACCTCTAAACTCTTGATATATCCCGTCCCCAACATTCAAAAATCAAAATTTCACGTTTGGTATCAGTGAAGGGCATCACCGACGGCCTAGGGAGCCGTCGGCGATGGCCCATGGTTTATCAGGATCTTCCCGACGACCTAAATTACTGCATACAAAGGAATCTGCCCGACGACGTATCTGAGGGGTGTCGCCGACGGCTTGCCTAAACCTGGTTTTCTGTTTTCTTCGTTACACGTTCCCGGTTGATCTCGTTCGCTCCCCGATGTTCCGTAACTCCGAATAGCTCCTTAATCTCCGTTAAACCTGCAAAACACAATTCTAACAAAAGTAGGCTATTCGAAACCAAAGTTCACGTAAGGACATAAACTTAACTACAAATAATCATCGGCGTTCGACCACGCATCAGAGCCCAAGCTTGAAATAAAGCTCAATTAGTTATCAAACTCGAGCCTTGTATGTAAATACCATTTACGCTCGTTAAGCCTTATTGAGCTCTGAATATTTTATGCATACTAGCAATATTAGCCCATGTATATTTCCTATACTACTTTTGGGTGTTTGGGCTTCTACTGTTTTTCACACCCCACATCCCCGCACCCCCACCAAATATTATCAAATAGGTTATTTATACATTGGACTAACTAGATTTTGTTTTGCTCCTTGTTTCATTAATTCATATCTAATGTCTTTAGAAAATCAAAGAGATAAAAATCCATATTTGTAACGTGCATCATTGCAAAATTTTCATAGGTTATGTGGTGTGGTCACGACCCAAATGACCACCACCATCCTCCACATTAGTGCCAAGTCACCCACCCTCGTCCATCACCCTATATGGTGTGGACTGTAGACCATGACCTCCACTATCCTCCCCCACCAATCAAAATCCCCTAATTAATTGAAAGAGAATCATGGTTGCCATAAATTAAACCATGCGAACCACCATGGTTTTGTTATGAACCGTTTCATATGGGTGTCCATTTAATTACTTACAACTACATCAAACTGGCCACGCATGACAACCCAGTCAAAGATGGTCAAAAGGCTAACAAGCGAATGATTAGGTGTTTGGGTGTTTGCTTCAATCGCAATATATAAAGAAAGGAATAGAAGAGTATGGGGTTAAGAATTAGCTTGTATGAAAAGTTCTACTTTCTCATCTCAACTTTCTCTTTGTATTTCCCATCTCTTCTTGGATTAATATGAATCTGTGTTAGTTTGTTCCCTAATTTCTATTGTTGATTAGTTGATTCAATATCAGTTCACTTCATTGGTGCTTTCATTGGCCCTTAGCACAGATGGCTTTGGTTAATGATTTGCAATCGCTTACCCTACTAGAACGCCATGCTCTGCTTGAGGAGGTCTACAATCAATTGGCTCAGTTTTTGATTCCACCTCCCATCGAGCTTCACAACCTACCAGACAATGTGCTCTTATCCTCCAGATTAGGTATTAACGATCCAATACCACCATTGCCTCGATTCACTGGTGTGAATCCGGATAAATGGATTTCTTATGCAGAAAGGTACTTCATGTATTATGCAATTTTGGACACCGAGAATCGTTTCCCTTATGTCTCGGATTGTTTCGTGGATGTTGCAGAGACCTGCTTTATGTGGATGCGATGTTGTTGCCACTTAACCACCTGGTCTGATTTCGTAATAGCCCTTCAGGACCAATTCCGTTCTACGACCTTAGCACAAACAGTTGTCAAGGTGTTCGATGAAATGCCTGATAGTATTGAACATAGAATAGCTATTGAAGTTCATGAAATGATTGATGATGAGGTATTCGAGATCCAGACTAAATCACTAGCTGGTGTTAATGAGTCACGAGAAGTTTAGGATGCTCAACTGGATATACGGGATTTTATTTTTGTGCTTGATAGTGTTAAACCTAGCATGAATGTTGTCTTGGCAAACTATTTGAAATAGGATGGTATGGTTGACATCAACGCTTGTGATGTTGTTGATTTTTCGATTGATTTAATGGTTATTCACTCCTTTGCTTGGAACCCGTGATTGTTTCCGAATCACGTTCAGGTATCTCCAACACCAACCACTACTACCATTGTTTGTGCAAAATATGGTATTATTAATAGTTTAGCTATTTTTCTTGTCGACTTGGGTTCGTATTTTGGGGCTAATTGGTTAGGAAATACCTTTGGTTTTGATCCTGGTCCGTATTTTGACTATGAAGACACAACCTGGTTCCATTCGATGCAATTTCTATTTCAATTAACTGGATGGTCTACTTTCATGGAATCCCTTGTGGTCCGATTTCATTCTCCGATTGTCGTTACTGTGAGTACAACAGCGATAATGTGATATCCACCTCATCCCTACAATTTCGCTGTAATTTTGCCAAAGAAAATCTTCTTGCCTCTTTGTTCTGAACCATGTGCCATAATTCTTATGGAACATGTTAAATTTCAAGGTAAGGTTTCTAATGAACACCAAACATCTCGTTTGGTTTTACAGCAAACACACGTTGTACATATACCGTTATATGTTCATCTTGCTGATTATATCACAATTGCTCTTTGGCTTGTTATTCAATTAACGGAACAAAAAAACTGGTGACAGAAATATTACAAAAAAATCAGAAACCTGGTACTCCTAATGTGGTGCTTTAGTTCCAGGTTGGGAATAACCACCTTCGTTGGAAAAGTGGCACAACGGGTTGGGTTTGCAATAGTGACTTAGGTTATGATCCCTTCGAGAATCAAGATTCACACAGTGTCGTTAGTCATTCATTGCAGGTGGTGTTATATGCAACATAATTGGCAATGGGAACCACTGTTGTTTTTGCAGTTGAAAACCAAACATGTGATCATACGCCTACTACCGTAGTGAGGGCATCGATGATAGAGAATAACGAGCATCGATGTTAGGTCAAAACACGATGCAGTTTGTAGTAGTTTGCGTTAATTCTGAGCGTGTTAACATGTTAATTCATATTAGTTTGTATACTTATTGCGTGTTTGGTTTTTTTTGGGCTTAACATGTGTTTAAAAGGGTAAAAAAGAGAAACTGAGCTGAAAAATAGGTTTGACGGGTCAAGGCGGGACCTGTAATGGAGAAAGCCAACCTGGGTAGTCCAGCCGACATGCGACAGTAGTACCAATCATCTCTACGACACGCTTGAGGAACAAATTTGTTGGTGCAGTTGTCTGTCGACTTCATCTTCGTTCGAGTCTCAGATTGTGAAAGAGCCCAGAGACTGATAAAGACTGAAGAATTGATAGATCAGGGCACGTTATACGAGATTATAGGAGGTTTTGTGTGTTAGTGCATACGTCTGTCGACTTCATCTTGTATCGAGTCTTATACTAGAATTGATAGATCAGGGCACGTTATACGAGATTATAGGAGGTTTTGTGTGTTAAAGAGGTAATTTCGTTTGAAAATGACATTGCCACTTTCAAACGAAATTAGAATGTTTAATTTCGTTTGAAATGGGCAATGCCACATTCAAACGAAATTACCCTCACTATAAATACCTCATGTGTCATTTCATTTGTAACCTTCTTGTTTCCGACGCTGAGGTGCTGTCGAAGTGTCTAAGTGTTGTAAATCGTTTCAAGATCAATAAACAAGACAATTAATAGTGAATACAAGCCAAATAATGACAGAATCAATGAATTCCGCCTCTTATTCTGTCTGAGCACTCTTCTGATCGACTCGTTAGGTCGTTTCACGATCCTACATGTGGTATCAGAGCTCAGGAGGAAGAGTTCTTATCGTTTAGCTCGTTTTCGCTGGAAAATTCTGATTTCTACACCTTCTTTTCAAAATTAATCAACTTTTCACGGTTAAAATTGGCTAAAACTTTCACAATGTGTGCGTAATTGTGTTTTGACAAAGCCTTGAAAGTTTCAGAACTAAAAACGGCCTAAAACCTGACCAATTGGACAAAATTTTGGACCGAATTGATGATGTCAGCAGCCTTCAAACGAGATCAGAGGATTAATTCCGTTTGAATCTGACATATTCCGTTTGAGATTACACATATTTTCTAACTTCATTTGAAAGAATCTAGTGATCTCGTTTGAAACAGTTATCTCGTTTGAGGATTTCTTTTGAAAGGTGCAATCTTGTTTGAAATCATGATCTCGTTTGAAAGGTCATATAAGTTCAGCAATTTCGTTTGAAATAGTGGGTGTTTCAAACGAAATTAGGTAGATTGATTGAACAAGATATTTTGTTTGAGGGAGTTTGAATATGTCATGATTTCACGTGAAACATATCATCGAACCAACTGAATACAAACTGAACGACCCAATCACAGTTCAATTAAAATCCAAAATCAATACATTTGCATGTGAATTAAAGTCATCGACTTTAATTGTGTTGTCGGTTCATTAAAATCAAAGAAAAGTGTGCATGTGATTCTTTAATCAATAAAAGGAAGGTCCAATAGAATTAAAGTTTGTCTGGCCACTATTTGCAAAGATCAAGAGTTTGCATATGAATATATCATATTTGTTGGCCATTTGAGTTGAGAATTGCATGTGGTGATAATTGACAACCCACTACAATATATCGGCCCAATCCCATTTAATATTACATCAGCTTTTGTCGGCCTCATATATCAAGATTTAAAATAATCAGATCCGCTAACATTTGGCCCAATCAAAATAAACTTCAATCTGTCCACTTAACAATCGGCCAAATGAGAATTGTGTTGTGATATTTGTTGATTGTGGGCCATATAATTTGCTATTGCATGTGATTTTGATTTCATCGAGAAGTGTCAGCCCACTAATTGATCGGCCCAATCAGACTTTTAAGTGATTGGTATTTTGTTTGAAAGGTGATCTAGCTTGAACTTTATATTTCGTTTAAAGTGACTGTTTTGATAAACATGTTTCCGTTTCATGGATATAAATTTCTTTAATATGGATAGTAAAACACTTTTATTAATAAAAGAGTTTGACTCGTTTTCAAATTGTCCTGGTGAAAGTACAAGGAGTATCATTGAGAGATATAGCCATCTTGTTCGTTCAATGTCTGAGAAAAGGTATAACCAAAAGTCCAAATGAATGGGTTGAGAAATCAGCCAATGCCTTACCTCGAAAAGAATGGGATACATACCTTTTGAGTTTAAAAAGAACAGGAGAATACTATGGATTGGCAATTTGTCAATTCATTAAGAAGCTTGAAGAACAAATGGAGAACAACGCTATGAATAAGAAAAGTCAAGATGGGAAATCAATATTGAAAAGGAGCAAGAATAAAGATGTCCAAGTGGGAGAGGAACAGACTGAAGAGATTTCAGCTTTGAAAGACAAGAAGAAAAATGATGAGAAACAGATTCTTGATATGTGCTTAATTTGTGAAAAATTGAAATTTGAAAATGACAAACTCTTGAAGGATGTTGAGAGTTTGTCATTAGAAAACAAAAATTTTTAAAAATCAGAAAATGTTTTGAAAAATCAAATAAAAAATTTAGAAAATGAAAAATTAAAATTTGAAACAGATTTTCAAATTCAAATAAAGATTTTAGAAGATGAGAAAAATACTTTTGGTAAAAATAATCTTGAAAAGAAAATTGAAATAAATTCTCATCTCCAGAAAATCATTCAGCTTGAAAATGAAGCTGAAAGTGCTCGGAATAAGATTGCTGAGTTTAAGAGAAAATTGAAAGGTTTTGAGACTTCGTCATCAACACCAGATTATCCATGTCCAAAACCGATCAATTCTGTTCCAATAAGTGACAATGTCACAAACTTTGACAAAGTCAAAGTTGAAGATTGTGATGAGAAAACTGACGATGAAATTGAAAAAAGAAAAATATTTTTGAAATTAAATGAAATGTTTCAAGAAACTGTTCTACATTCTTCTGAAAAAGGTGAATGCTCAACGCAAAAACCTGTAAAGAAGAATGTGGAACAAAAACAAAAGGATAAAAAACCGAAAAATGTTCAAAAAGAAAATAAAAGCTCATCAGTTCAATCATCCAATCGTGATAAAAAATCACAAAAAGTTGAAAAACAAAACTTAAAAATTGTTGGTAATAAGTGGTGCAGGTTTGACCACAGTGCTCAAAAGCTAAATCCAGTTTTCTAGAGGAGTGATGTTTACCACAAAGCCAAGCATTGTTATGATCTGAATGTTTGGGCTGAAGGTGGTGATTGGTACGATAACAGGGTGTGTTACACTTGTGGTGTGAAAGGACACATTGCTGTTAACTGCCAGAATTGGAGGTTTGAGACGAGAAGATGCTTTGAATGCAATATCAAAGGACACATTGCCAGAGATTGTCCAATGAAATCAAAAGGAAGATCGAGGGCTGATTCTCTGAAAAAGGCAAAGAAACCAGTCAATGTCAAGCCCAAAGAACAGAAAGTTCAAGAACTTAAAGTTCAAAAACAGAAAGTTCATGAACAGAAAGTGAAGCTTTCGCAGGGGCAGGAAGACAGACTGAGGAAGAAGAGAAAGAAGGCGAGGGAGTATCTCGAAAGGATTTTGTCCTCGGATACAACTGGTAAAACAGATAAAAGTTCTGATAAATCGTCTTGCTCGCCAAAGAATGACAAATCAAGCAAAACAAATTCATCAGATACAAATATGAGGACAGAGGAGAGAGTAAAGAAAGAGAAATTTGGTGGTGATGAATTTGTTTCTTTGGAAACAAAGGAGCCACGTGTTGGCAATGAATCTAACTCATCAAAGTCAGACAAGCCAAGTTCAGGCAATGAATCTGGTGTGGTAAAGCCAGAAGAGCCGTGTGTTGAGATAAAAATTGAGAATTCTGGTCTAACAATGGATGATGCAAATTTTCCACCATTGTTGAACAAGAATTCAAAATCACCGAAGGACCGTCAGGCTTGGGTGAATTTGTTTAAATGAAAAAACCTGACTTGCCGGAGCTTCCAGGTTGGTAAGAGTGGAGCAGGAATCGGCACATTTCTTGAGAAATTCACGAAAGTGATTTCGATTTAAAAGTGGTAAATCAGGGACATTAAGTTGTACTTGATTTTCTACAAGTGATGTTTGTGGATTGATCTTAAAAATGTTAGTTTTTACAACTGGTTAAAGAAAAACAAGGTAAAATAAACCCCATGTTTGAAGAAATGACTCACAAAACAAATATTCCGGATAAACCATTTTGATTAAAACAAACTTAAGTGTTTTGAAATCACTATGGGAAAATGTTTTGTTGTCAGGGGGAGTTCTGATTGTTTAAGCCAAGTGAATGGAGAATTGAAGTGATTCTCATCATGTTGTCACATTTATTGTACAGTTTGTTTTCAAATTTTCCCAGAAAATCAAAATTGAGACATATTTTGATTTTAGGGGGAGTAAAAATTTTAAAAAAATTAGAAAATTTGAAAATGTCAAAAACATTGAAAAATGCAAAAATAAGTTTTGTTGTAAAAAGAGGAAATGATAGTAGATCAGTGAGACTGTCACAACATGCTAAAGAAATGGAGAGATAAAATGCGATAAACGATCTTATTAAAGATGTGACGGTAGGCTCAGCTAGACTAGTAGATTTGCGAGAACGATACAAACCTAAATGAAAAAAAAGCCTAGTTCTAGTGGGAAACATGGTCAAAAGAATAGTACTTAGTTTTGTCCTTCTTGATTGTGTGCCTACTCAGTAATCGCTGATTGTCGAAAGACATAAAACTGGTTAAGTTTGTGAACTTTCACAACTTTGCTGAAAAGTCATTGTGTTTGTGCATTTTATTTTGCAAAGATTTAAACTTGTTTTATTTCTTTATTTTGTTTAAGCATTGGACATCCTCTGCGTATACGTGAGTATTGACTGGATGTTATTGCTTAAACGTTCTGCTTTATTTTCTTTGGTGTTTCGTTTAAGCTTTGGATCACCTCTGCGTATACGGGAGTATCGACCTAGTGGTTAAAGCCTAAACAACTTCAACTTGTTTTATTTTCTTATTTTGTTTAAACATTGGACTTTCTCTGCGTATACGGAAGTATCGACCTGATTGTTAATGTTTAAACATTCTGAGTTGTTTTCGCACATATCACAGTTGATGAAAGTTTAAAGGCATTACTTGAGATAGTGTATTGCATGATGAGGGGATATGATGAGATCGTGGGGTCCATACAAACTTAGTGCAAAACTAATATACCTTAAACGTATCGGTAAGCATTTCGAAAGTTTTTAGATTGAGTTTAAGTGGACAACAATATCGTCAATCTATGTGAATCGTTTAGAACTGAAAATGTTTAAAGCTTAACGGTGCTTGTGATTGGTCACAAAAACTGATATGATCCTCTTACACAAACTCACAAAAATATTGTTTGTAAATACTTCTTTATTGCATTTCATTTCTGTTATATTCAAAAATCAAAAAAAGATTTTAGTGTGTTTTAGCATAAATTTTGAAAAATCCAAAAAGATTTTCGACAACTGATGTTGATGAACTGATTTTCGAAATTCCAAGTGCTAAACAAGATGAACTGGTTTGAGAGTGTGTATACTGAATTGAAAAATCTTGATTTAAGAAAGAAGTTGAGATTAGTTAATCAGGGTCATTAATTTGAACTTGATGGAACTATTTCTAGTAAGTTTTTCTTATTGATTTAAGTAAAAACTTATGTTTTGTTTGAGAATTGTGTAGGTGATAAGCTTAACTGAGTTAAAACCAGGATTTGATTTCAAAGGCGATAACTAATTCCAGACTGAAAATCCCAGCTTGATGAAAAGGGGAGTCTAACGAGGTTAGAGCTAGAGAAAAGATCCGGTTACATGATTCCGGGAGAAACTCCTGAAGAAGACTGATCAAGATTGAAGAGTCGATATGTTGAAGACTCTCACTGAAGATTCCGTCAACATTCAAGGGGGAGTCTGTTGGTGCAGTTGTCTGTCGACTTCATCTTCGTTCGAGTCTCAGATTGTGAAAGAGCCCAGAGACTGATAAAGACTGAAGAATTGATAGATCAGGGCACGTTATACGAGATTATAGGAGGTTTTGTGTGTTAGTGCATACGTTTGTCGACTTCATCTTGTATCGAGTCTTATACTAGAATTGATAGATCAGGGCACGTTATACGAGATTATAGGAGGTTTTGTGTGTTAAAGAGGTAATTTCGTTTGAAAATGACATTGCCACTTTCAAACGAAATTAGAATGTTTAATTTCGTTTGAAATGGGCAATGCCACATTAAAACGAAATTACCCTCACTATAAATACCTCATGTGTCATTTCATTTGTAACCTTCTTGTTTCCGACGTCGAGGTGCTGTCGAAGTGTCTAAGTGCTGTAAATCGTTTCAAGATCAATAAACAAGACAATTAATAGTGAATACAAGCTAAAAAAAGACAGAATCAATGAATTCCACCTCTGATTTTGTCTGAGCACTCTTCTGATCGACTCGTTAGGTCGTTTCACGATCCTACAAAAGTCAAAGTCGGTCAACAGGGTAGTTCCCGCGACACACGGAAGGTTTCTGGGGAGGTCCCGCGATGTGTGAGGGATATCAATTACGGGAAAACCTATAAGTCGGCCCAAATTATGTTATTAGGTCACAATTCTATTCTCAACCGTTCCAGACGAACAATAAGGCGATTATAGGCGATTTCTTCAGTATTCTTCCATCTTTCAAGCTGTTTTTCCAACTCCGGTTGATTCTTAATGACTTTTGAAGCTGTGATGACTTCCATGCGCAGCTAAACGCTTGTAACTTGCACTCGGATGAATGATTGTGTCGGTTTTACATTGAAACTTTGTTTTTGGATTCTTTTTAACTGGTAAATCTTGACTACATGTGTTGAATTTGTGCAACATTTATTATATTTGAATTGTTTGTCATTTATCAAGCGTATTGGCAATTTCCTTGCATTGCTAGAGGGTTGGTAAATTTGTGCCGAGGAGGACGGGCGTGAACTAGTATGCCTTGGAAACCGTCAATGATGATAGACATTGACAAACGGGGCAACAACAACGTAACAGTCGCATGTCTTCGGTATTACGCAGTTTAGTAGCTTACAGATGGGGTAGCTCCCCATGAAAAACATGATTTATAAAGAAGTAACTTAACAACTTATGTTTTTGGAAATAAAACTGGAAATCGTGAACTCGCCAACTTTATTGTTGACACTCTACTGCATGCTTTGCAGGACCATAGGTACAGCTCGGGAGCTTACAGTGGAGGAGTGTAGTGGTTGCATCGAAACTTTGTTGGGTTCCTAATAAAATCCATGAACCTTGAACTATCATTTGGATTATAAAACTGTTAAACTTTATGCTTCCGCTATTAACTCTAAACGTTGTTTTTGGAACTTTAACTTTAGTCACTGATTGTGTTGATGTGATATATTTACTTGTAGGATCGAGATTCGACCAATACGAGTCAATCTGAGTCAAATCTGAGTTGCTAGAAAGGCGGAAACATACTAGTAACCGTGAATCAGTGTTAGAATAGGAATAGAAGAGTAGAAATACACTTTAAACACGTTTTCCATTGAGATTAGACGTTTTCGTACGAAGAGAATTCATCAGCACTTCGTGGCAAGATTCTCTGAAAAGTTACAAATGAAAAACAACACCAGCCTATTTATAGGCAGCCCAGTTCGCATGAGTTAACTAGTCCACTTCGCACGAACTGGTCAACTTCCAGTTCGTGCGACCTGGCCTTACACATGCCACTTCGTGCGAACTGGCCCAATTACATATAAACTTTACATTTTAACAATTAAACTATTACATGACACGATCTAGACTGATGACGTAGGCGATAGACATTATGTATCAACAAACTCCCCCTTGGATATTGTCGCAGTCTTCAGTCAGCCTGTCTTCAAAACCTTCTTCACAAAGACTTGAACACTACTTCTCTTTGTTTCGGCTTTTTCAACAAAGCTTTCCTCAGGCTCCCCCTTTTGTTAAGCTTCCGTGCTTTTGGGATCGACACCTGGCTTTCCGGTTACAAGCTCCCCCTTTAGTTAAGCTCGTCTTCAGACTCCCCCTTAAACTCAGCTATCGGGATCGTAATCTGGAACTCTCATCTGCAAATCTCAAACATTTATGAGAAAAATCATTTTGAATGTCCAGGATTGATGACCTGGCTCTTTCAACATATGCAAAAGTATTTTTACAGTGAAAGCATTTTTAGTTGTCCAGGATTACTTGATATTCTCCCCCTATCAAAATACTATAAAGATTTGACGATATTAAGAATACAACAACTAAACCTAGCTCTTTACAATCAGATTTTACCAATTTGAGCATCCAAATCCCTCACAGTCAATCATCCAAGCCCAACTTAATGACCTTGGAGACTTCACAAACTGTTTTTGATTTTTGATTTTTTTAACTTTTTAACTAACACACTCAGTTAACCAAGTCCAAATTAATGACCCTGGTCAACTGTTTAGCCTGCCAAGTCCAAGTTAATGACCTTGGCTGACCAAATTATGATCTCGCTAACAATTTTGAAACAAATTAAGTTCAAATTAATGAACTTTTAAACATGTTGAGCAATTACCAACACTTTTTCACAAACTTTTCTTAACCAACCCAAATGATCCAACATGTTTAGCACTGTGAGACTTTGATCATCAGATCCCCAACGTCTGTTGTCGAAAATAAGATGAAATGACAAATCTTTTTGAATTTTACAAGATTTTTGCTAAACAATCATAAAATCTTTTGGAATTGAAGAAACTGGAAACTGTACAAACATATTTACAAACATCTTTTTGTGAGATTGTGTAAGAGGATCATATCAGTTTTTGAGACATATCACTAACACTGTTGATCTTGATTTAACATTAAGTCTTAAAAAAATTCACTTCTGATTGTCAGTATTGTTGTCCACTTAAACTTCTACACAAGTTTCAATTGGTTCAAGATACGAGATTAGATGTTTTAAGGACTTAACTTATTCGCGTGTCCCACCTCAGAATATACTCCCGTATCCAGACTTCTATATTCAGTCTTACAGGTGAGTGCACATTAATGATATCTGTAAGGGGTAAATGCGAGGCCATGAGAGCTCAGGCTATTGCTTCCGCAAAATCAGAGAGATGATGACTCGACTTTAGGTGGGTCCCCCTTGGGGATCTTCTTTTCAACAGCACATGATTAACATTTTTCAATGTTTCATCATTTTTTATGCTGGGGGTGAGCTTTAAGAATAAAGCAGTGCAGAGTATTATATGAGGACTAGGCTATTGCTCCCGCAAAATCAGAAGTCCTGGTATAATACCCCAGATATCATCACGTACAAAGACCTAGTATGTCAGAAATAGAGTCTTTCAAACAAGATTTCGGGGGGTTACCCATATATCCGTGAGATGTTCCCCATGAGTTAAGCAGTTATTCGTTATGTTTATATCTCGAAATCAATCTACTAATTGTGTGAAGCCTACTGGCACATCATTAGTGAGACTTGTTTAAAAACATTTTGACTTTCCATTTCTTTAGCATGTTGTGAAAGTCTACTGATGTACTATCATTTCCTCTTTTTCACACAAAACTCATTTTGTCTTTTTCAATGTTTTTGTATTTATGAAATTTTATCATGTTTTTGTATTTTCTATAAACTTTCTCCCCCTAAAATCAAAAACATATTTTTGTGTTTTTGGTTTTATCAAAAGCAGTAAAGAAACTGTACAGAAAACATGACAACTAGACGCAGATCACTTCTGATCGCCGTCCTCCTCGGCTTCACATTCTCTGTTTAGCTCACATGCACCCCCATGATTTACAAACCACTTGATTATAACATTTTGAAACCATTTTTCAATCTAGTTTTATCATGTGTTTGTTCAGCCGTGAGGGTTTCGGCGTTTTCACTTTAAAATTTTCAAAAAAAATTTAACAATTTAAACCAAACACTTCCTGTTTTAAACCACAGACGCAGGATTTTCTCCTCATGTGCCAGGCTGTTCCGTTATTCATGCTGAACTTGAATTGACCTCTGAACACCTGCACAAGCATAAGAATTTAATTAGATTTGAATTTAAACCCAATATGTCATTGTTGCAACGCTCATGTCTAGTATATAGTGATCGTTTTCACGAGGAACTCGCATCAACACCATTTCTTCAGGTATCTTAAACCCTGGTATAAGAATCAGACATTCATCCTTTGAAAAATGAACAGTAAATGAGTTATCACAAATCTGAGAAATGCTTAACAGATTGTCTTCTAACTCAGCAATGTAATTCACTTTATCAAACGAGACAACCCCATTAGTAAGTATTCCTTCTCCAACAATTCTCCCTCCTTGAGTTCCGGTAAACCTGACATAACCTCCATTGATTGATTTGACGTCGTATAGCAGTGATAACATCCCTGTCATGTGCCGCGAGGCGCTGCTATCCATTATCCACTTAGAAATGATAGACCTTGGAAGCCCCTGCACACATCAAAAGACATTTACTTAAACAATGATGCCCAAGATTTTTCAACATTTGGTACACTCCCAAATACAATATCATGAGCTACTTTGTCAAGTTTTGGAATGTTAAAAACAACATTTGGAACATCAGGTTCTAGTTTTGATTTTAGATTTCCCTCCTTGATAGGTGGAAATTCTTCAATCAACTTTTCTAACTCAAACTCAATTTTCTCATTGTTGGTTGCACAGATTTTTTGTTCAGATTTTAAAACCTCTTCCATTTTCTTTTCCTCAAAAGATTGTTTAGGTTTCTCCACCCATGATTGACTTTGGAAAGTCTTTATTTTAGGATAAACCTTTGAAGTCTTTTGTGATTTTGAAGATTCACCAATTTCAAAAGTTGATTTTGGTTTATCCTCCGACTTCAATGATTCGCCGCTATCCATTATCCACTTAGAAATGATAGACCTTGGAAGCCCCTGCACACATCAAAAGACATTTACTTAAACAATGATGCCCAAGATTTTTCAACATTTGGTACACTCCCAAATACAATATCATGAGCTACTTTGTCAAGTTTTGGAATGTTAAAAACAACATTTGGAACATCAGGTTCTGGTTCTGGTTTTGATTTTAGATTTCCCTCCTTGATAGGTGGAAATTCTTCAATCAACTTTTCTAACTCAAACTCAATTTTCTCATTGTTGGTTGCACAGATTTTTGGTTCAGATTTTAAAACCTCTTCCATTTTCTTTTCCTCAAAAGATTGTTTAGGTTTCTCCACCCATGATTGACTTTGGAAAGTCTTTGTTTTAGGATAAACCTTTGAATTCTTTTGTGATTTTGAAGATTCACCAATTTCAAAAGTTGATTTTGGTTTATCCTCCGACTTCAATGATTCACCGTGTTTCAGAATACGCACGGGGGATACCATAGGTGATTTTCCCTTACCATCTTTTGAAATTTTTGGTTTTGGTTTCTGGAAAACTGGTTTTAATATCTTTTTTATACATTGTTTCGCCATGTGACCAATTTCATTGCACCGATAACAGATTCTTTTGTCATATTCAACAAAAGTGGATATGTTGGTCTCATCTCTTATCTTTTTGGCCGCAATAAAATCATCAATTGCTTTCTAACTAAAGATATAATCCTTTTCGGCTTCTGTATTCTTTCCAGCCACAAAAACTTCACTCAATTTTTCTTTTAGTTTGACTTCTTTCTTTGCCATTTTCTTCTCAAAACCAACACCTTTCTTTTTGAAATTATTACCATGTCTTTTGTTACCATCGTAACCAACCCATTCATTTTTCTTTCCCGGGTTGTTTGTCGGTTGTTGTTTAACAAAAGATTTTTTCGGTTTTGAAAGAAACGAATTGTTGTTGACTTCTGAGATATCAATTTCTACAAGTTTGAAAACTTTTTCAACATTTTCCAGGTTCGCATTCTGAATCGGATACTCAAAATCAGTATACAGTTTGTCGGTTCCGGTCATTGTGTAAACCATAATGATCGAATCGTCATCCAAAACTTTATCTGATTTTGGGATAAACTTATCAAGAAAGTTTTCGTCATATTCAGAATCTGAACTGGAATTCTCAAAATGAGTTTTGACCGATTCGAAATCAGTGTTATCACTCTCTTCACCCAATACTTGGTCTACAACTATTTTAACCAGTTGTGACTCGTTGTCGGTGTCAGACGGAGAGAATGTAACATCTATGTTTTCCGGTAACTCTTTCTCCACTGTTCTCAATTTGAGATTCAATGCCTCTTCCACCCCGTCTGGATATTTCTGAGTATAATGATTCCACATTGGAGGTGGAACATTGTTGAAAGCTGGTTTAACATCAGATTGTTGAGGAACGATCTGATCAATCACATATGAAGATGAAAGATAACTGATTAACTTTTTGTCGACTCTTTCTGTCTCAATGCGCATCAGTTCAAGTTCCTTCTTTAAAGATGCGATTTTGTCCAAATGAATGTTAATCGACATTTGCTTATCCATGACCGTAGCTTTGAGCAATTTTATCATTTTCTATACTCTCATTTTGAATCATTTTGATTGATCGTGACAGAGTGTCATAAGCTTCTTTAACATCATTAAAATCAAATTTTAATTTGTCATGAAACTTTTTCAATTCTTGAAACTGTTTGTCTTTTTCAAGACAATCCATGCATGGTTTTAAATAGTTTTTGCATGGCGTTTCAGGAATTGGATCAACTTTTTCAAAAAAAAATTCTTGTTTATCATTTTTACTTCCTGTTTTACCAATCTCTCCGGACTCAGACTCAGATTTCTTTCCGGATTCGGATTTCACATTTTCTGAATTGTCATCGGACTCGGACTTCTCTCCTGATTTGTCATCGGAATCGGACTTCTCTCCTGATTTGTCATCGGACTCGGACTCCACATTTTCAACTGACACTGACTCTTGAGTTGCATCTTTGGTCTCATTGTTATCAGAAGGTGTTTTAGTTTGTTCTACCTCTTGCAGCTTGACCATGAGAGCTTTGTCTGCTATATCTTTCAACGTCTCCTCATTCATTTCCTTTGAGACATCAATGATTTCTTGAACCGGTGTTTTCTCAGCTTCGTACTGTGGGAAAAAACCCATAGTCGGTTCTCCAAAGAAACCTGCAAAAGAATCAAACACATGAGCTGGCATTATAGATTTGAATGAATTAACAATAATCTCCTGTTCAAACTGATAATAGTAGACCGCTGCTGCTGCCTCTTCGATTTCTGCAAAACTTTCTTCAGTCATCACTTCACTGACTTCTTCAACTTCAGGAACTTCAGTAATTTCAGCCATCATTGCAAGACCACTTCCGGGAATGTATTTATCCCAACTGAAACCTTCTGGAAGTTTTTCATCATCTTGATCCACCAAAAGAGCCTTTTCTTTGGATGGACTATTCTCGATTTGAGGTCTTGGATTGAATGGTTATTGACTGTTTTTATGATAGATGGCATGTCGGTAATAATCGTTGGTGAATGGATTCTGGTGGTTATTGACTTCTCTGTTCGGACATTCACGCTTGAAGTGCCCCTTTTCTTTACACTTGAAGCATGTCACCTTTGTTTTGTCGAATCCAAGTTTACAATCAGGACCTAAGAGACTATTTCTTCCCGTAATTTCCATGAACCTCTGAGCTCTTCTCACAAGACTCGCCATACCCCATTTGATGTCGATGAGTTCTAGTTCCTCTAGATCAATTTGATCGTAGTCTTCTTTAGTCATGTCTGGATTACCAATTCGTCCGGCTACTAGACTCTCGTAAGACTCAAGTACGGAAGCTAGAAGTGCTATATGCTGCTTTGCGGCTGTCTCGGTAAAATCTTGGCGGTTTTTTATGTTAACAACAATGTTGCACAGTATCCCATGACTATAATTCTAATTGTTCGAACCTGAAGAACTTTGAGGCAAAGCCTGCTCTTGAAAAATCTGAACCTTAG
The DNA here is from genome assembly GCA_030545235.1 of Helianthus tuberosus. NCBI lineage: Eukaryota > Viridiplantae > Streptophyta > Magnoliopsida > Asterales > Asteraceae > Helianthus > Helianthus tuberosus. The sequence continues at coordinate 2,181 of JARYGA010034965.1, read as the reverse complement.
GATTCGGTTCGTAATTTGGAAACGATGAGAAGTTGTTGTTGGGCGTGCTTTGAGTTACTCCCGATGAAGAATCTGCACTGAATGCCGTTTGAATCTTTGAACTCGGAGTAGATGTGGCAGATGAGCTTCCTTTGTAGTAAAGCTGAACATCTTGCTATACGTTTGCAGATTTCATTTTACTCATCTTCCGCATTTCAAGCTCTTGAGCTTCAATTCTCTCAATGAACGTACTCAAATTGAAACCAATGTATTCCAAGTTGTTCTTCAAAACCATTAAGAACGTACCCCACACTTCTTGTCGTAATGCGTCAGCCAACTTATCAACCAACTCTTCATCTGTTTTATCTATACTCAAACGCTTTATCTCCACTACCAAGTGACAATACCTCTCAATCAACTCTTTCGTTGATTCTCCACTAATAGCAGTAAAAATGTCGAATTCTTTTTTCAGTAGTGCCTTTTTGCTTTTGATCATTGCAGCACTTCCAAGAAATTTCATTTTAAGAGCATTCCAAATAGATTGCGCATCATTCTGATGCTGTAACAGTACCAAAATATCTTCTTTAATTGCCTGTTGTAATATACTGACCATCTTCTTCTCGGCTTTAAAACTTTCTGCTTCATCTGGAGTTAACGAGTTAAGTGTTTTCGGAATACAAGCATCATTCACAGGAACTACACATTTTGTTTCAACTTTTAACCAACATTCAAGGTGATTCGCCTGAACCCACGTGCGAAATCTATCCTGCCACCTCGAATATTCTTCGATGTTGAGCAGTTTCGGTGGTTTTTGCATGGTTCCAAGCTCATTCTCCATATTCACATTCTGAGCTATACTTGCTGGAGTTTGAATACCTCCTCCGAAAAACGCATTGTAAAACTCTTAATTGTCCATTTTATACTTTGAAAAATGTTTCGAAATTTTTTTTAAGTTTTGAAAACTTAGATTTTCAAGCGAACTGAATTCTACACGAACTGGAGTTTCAAACGAACTGAGATTCAAACAAACTGAACTTTAAACGATTTGAAGTTTCAAGCGACCTGACAGATTTCAAACGAACTGGAATGCCAAACCGTGCGAAGTGAGGTCAAATCGTGCGAAGTGAAGTCAAACCGTGCGAAGTGAAGTCAAACCGTGCGAACTGGACTCAGTTCGTATGAGCTGAAAGATGATTTCACACGATATGGAGACATTTCACATGATCTGGAGACATTTCATACGATCTGGACATCATTTTCATCATGAGCTCATCCTGAGCTCTGATACCACTTGTAGGATCGAGATTCGACCAATACGAGTCAATCTGAGTCAAATCTGAGTTGCTAGAAAGGCGGAAACAGACTAGTAACCGTGAATCAGTGTTAGAATAGGAATAGAAGAGCAGAAATACACTTTAAACACGTTTTCCATTGATATTAGACGTTTTCGTACGGAGAGAATTCGTCAGCACTTCGTGGAAAGATTCTCTGAAAAGTTACAAATGAAAAACAACACCAGCCTATTTATAGGCAGCCCAGTTCGCATGAGTTAACTAGTCCACTTCGCACGAACTGGAAGTCCTGGCCTTACACATGCCACTTCGTGCGAACTGGCCCAATTACATATAAACTATACATTTTAACAATTAAACTATTACATGACACGATCTAGACTGATGACGTATGCGATAGACATTATGTATCAACATTACTATACTTTACTTAATTGTTCAATATGATTGGTGGAATGATCCTGGTCAATGTGTCACACGCCTCGCGATAATTCTCTGCATGTGGAAAATGAGGGTGTGACATATTTCCCCATTCTCCCAAGGTGGGCAAAATGAGTTGTTTTCGTCATCCATCATGAATCACCTAATAAGAACAAAATAATTTTGGTACAAAAACTAATAACTAAACTGATGATTAATTAGAAAACTAAATAATATCTGTTAGAAATATCTGAATAAGTTAGTCTAATCATGTGTTGAAATTCACAACTCATTATGCTTAATGTTTCAAAATCTGACCTCTAATAGTGACCGGGTTCGAGTAATCGGGACTAAATGATATTACTTAACGCTAATGTTTCGAAACTGAGCTCTAATGTTTTGAAATTTAACGTTTGTGATATGATATCACTTAACTTAAACTTTAGTAGCTTTCTTCGCTGATCTATATTTTGTTTCCCAATTGGTGCTA
>JARYGA010034964.1:0-43979 GCA_030545235.1 Helianthus tuberosus | reverse complement strand
CAATTTTGAGAAATGATGACGTTATGTGTTAATTTCGCTCTTAAGTCATCGCTGATTTTGTTTATTTGAACAATCAGATTTCGCTCATAGATGCACAAATCATAGGTTTCGCTCATTTGAACATAAGGTTTCGCTCATTTGAACAGACTGATTTCACTCCAGTGACACAATATCATAGGTTTCGCTCATTTGATCATCGTGATTCCGCTCTTGATTACATTGTGATTCAGCTCCAAAAGTGGTTCAGTAGGTTTTGTGATACGTGTCTCTATCTGATCAATTGTCATCATTTCCTTTGAATTATAATCGGTTGCATGTGATATGATTAATTCTTGAAACTTGGAAATGGTATAATATATGTGCATGTGATCATCGGCCCAAGAAAATGTTTGTAAGAATACATGTGATTGAATTAATTGTGTTTTCAGTATTCGATATAAATGTGGAAATCGAGACATTTGATCATGTGTTGTTGTCGGCCTAGTGAGTTTTTGTTGGTAAAATAAGTGAGCATTAAGGAGGTCAAATAGAATTGTTTCATTATTGAAAGTTGTCGGCCATTTTCATAAATTGAAAGTTCTGTCTGCCACTTTGTGCATAATCACGTGATCTGATTTGTAACATTTACAAATTGACAGCACACTATATAATTGTCGGCTCATAATTAGTTTGCATGTGAACAAGAATTGAGGCCCAATGCATGTTTGAATGTGATTTTGGATCCTATACATTTGCATGTGATTTTGTATTTACGGCCCAGTCATAAGTCTTTTATCAAATGTGTTTGTAAATGTTTGTCACCTAAACATCTCGGCCCAAGATTTGAGATTGTCCACACCAAATTTAATTAGCACCAATTCAGGTTGTTTGAAGATTAAACTACTGGTCACACAGTTTGAAGTTCAAAGTGTTTAAAGGTTTATCAGGTCGTTTGAAAGTCCGTCAGTTTGCACGTAAAAGGGTCAGGTCATAGCAGTCCGCACAGTGTGTCAACTTTCAGTCCGAACAAAATATTCATCAGTTCAAGTATCAGTCTTATTCGGTTAATTGATAAGTCTTTAAACTGATTGTATTTTGTTTGTGTGTCATCAGGTATTTTCTCAAGGTGATACAGTTCATTTGAAAAATTCAAAACATGGACGAAGATTTCTACAACGCATTCACTACTCCAGTTACCCATATCACTATTGCACAGAACACAAAGCTCAAAAACGAAACAGAAACAATGCAAAAACCGCCAAAGCTCATGAACATCGAGGAATATAAGGGTTGGGAAGGACGGTTCGAAAACTGGGTGCAAGCTAACTATCTTGATGCATGGGAATGTGTTGAGACAAAATACATTCGACCAATGAATGATGATGAAGAGGTGGTTCCAATTAAAGATCTAAGTGCTGATGCTAGAAAGAAATACAAAGATGAGAAAATGATGCTGAGTCTTCTACAACAAGCTGTGAAAGAAGACATCTTGGTGTTATTACAACATAATGGAACTTCCTATTCGATTTGGAAAGCTTTAAGATCAAAGTTTGTTGGTAGTCAAGAAATGATAAAGAACAAGAAGTCACTTCTGAAGAAAGAGTTCGATCTATTTCGTGGTTTGAAGAATGAAAGCACAAGACAGATTATTGAAAGATATTGCAATCTGCTAGCAAACATGAAGAGATTGAGCATTAAGAAAGACAATGAAGAGTTGATCGAAAAGGTTGCTGATGCATTGCCACACGAGACTTGGGGCACATATCTCATGATGCTTAGAAACAAGAAAGGTTTTAGCAGTTTGACACTCAGCAAGTTCATTAAGAAGTTGGAAGCTCAAGAGATGGAGCAACGAAAGATTATTCGAATGAAAGATTTCGATGGTGAACAGGATATTGGGTTGTATTACAGAGCAGGGGTGAATGAGAAGTCTACAAATTTATCTCCAAAAATAGAAACTGCTTACAATGCCAAGAATTCTTCTGGAAGTTCATCATCAGGATCAAACAGCAAAACAAGTTTTTCATCATTTCCATCTTTTGATCCGAATGTATCAACAACAAGAAATGGCAAAAAGCTTCAATGCAACATTGTGTTGAAAATTGAAAATGATCAGGAATATTCTGAAGAGTTAGCAAAAAGCCATATGTCTTTATTGGGAACTATTCTTGAATCTTATGGTAGTTTTGTTGCAGGTCGAATCGGGAATCCAATGCTGACAAAGGAAGATTACGACCAGATAGATGCTGAAGAGATGGAACTGATGGACATAAAATGGTGCTTGGCCAGCGTGTTGAGGAGAGCTGAGAAATTCAAGCAAATCACTGGAAGAGATGATCTTCGTGAGGCTGGTACTTCTACTTTTGGTTTTGACAAATCTAAAGTCACTTGTTTTCGTTGCAGGGAAAAAGGACACTTCAAGAGGGAGTGCAAAAACCGCGAAGCAAGTGGAGCTCAAAATCCATTCAACAACAACAATGATTATTACCGAAAAGCCATCTACCATCAAGTTGCTCAACAACCATCTCAACAACATCAACATCAAGCACAAACTGCGCATGGAAGAAATGTGATTGAAGATTCTGGAAAGAGAGCGTGTGCGGTGAATCAAGATTCTTTAAAGAGAGTTAATGGTAGTGCTTTGATAATAGATTAAGACGATGAAAAGTTACCTGAAGGATTTAGTTGGGCAAATTTCACATGGGATGATTATGTTCCTGATCAAGATACAGCTCACAAAGTTTTTGTAGCCCGAGTTGAAGAAGATAGTGATGATGATCGTGAGTATTGGGCGAGAAAATTCGATGCTGATATGAAACTGATTGCTGAAAGTGACAGTGAAGATGAAAAGGTTAAAAAGAAGAAGAAAAAGGTCAAGACTCCAGTAAGCAGTGATGATGAGACTGTTCCAGTGATCAAAAGGAAAGTAAAGGTTGAAGTTCCAAAGTTCAAAGTTGACCAAGAAGTTGATGCAAAGAAGATTCCAGTGAAGTGTGAAAACTGTGAAGCTGTGAAGAAGCAGAACAGTACACTGATCTATAATTTGAATAGTTTGAAGGAATCTTATGATGTTTTGAACAAAGCGATGAATCAATATAATCAAACAAGTGAAGAACAAGCAACAGCAATGAAGACACTTCAGGGAGCTTTTATGACGAAGCAAAAAGTGGTGAACAACTACATTGAGAAGTGTGCTGTGCTAGAACAAGTTACTCATGTACTTCTTATGTCATTGACAGGATTTATCCAACTGTTGAAGGCATGAAGGCATTTGAAGAGGATGAAGTAATTGAAGAAAAGAATGATGATGGAAAAGTGGCTGAAGAAAAGACTCCAGAAAAGAAGAACAAGAAGAAGAATGACTCAAAGAAAAAGACTGAAAAGAAGGATTCTGGTAAGAAACTAGATATAGGTTACAACAAGTGCCCACCCCCGCTAGAAAATGGATATTGGTCCAGAAATCCAAATCAGGAAAGAGTCGAAAAAGCAACAAATTTACAGTGGGAGTTTGAGTCCTCAGTCAATTTGCCAGAAAATATTGATGTCGTGTTTACATCATCTGACACTGATCATGAGTCCGAGTTAATAAAGAAAGTCGTCGATCAGGTGTTGGATAAAGATGAAACTGAGGAGTCAAAGTTGTAGTCAAACTCAGAGTCAAAGTCAGAGTCAGAGTCCAAGTCTGGTTCTGAAAGTTCGAGTTCGACAGTCAATAGTCCAAAATCTTCGGTTAAAAGGATTTACAACAAAGAATTCTTGTTATCAAAATCTAATTTGAATGATGAAACGTTTAAAGTTGCATATACTTTGAATAATTCTGACAAATTATATTCTGATGAGGAATTTCCAATAAGAGGTGTCAAAACTGAATTGATCAAAAAGGTTTTCAAACTAACAGAAATTAATATTTATGAAATAAAAGATTTAAATCTTAATGGTAAACCTAAACCTTACACCTCAAGAGTACAACAAAGATTAAACAAGAAAAAAGGTTACAGTTCTGGTTCTGGTTTTCACAAGAAATCAAACCAAAACCGTAATTTCAAAAAGAAAGGTCTTCGATTTATTCCAACAGAAAAACAGAAAAATGAAAAATATGTTCGTGATTTTAAAGCAAAGATGACATTTGTTTCAGGTACATCAGCAGAAGAAGAAGAAGAAAAGAAAGAATTCTGGAGAACAGTCAAACAGTGAGTTCCTTGCAAAGAAGCAAGATGACATGAAGAAGATGGCTGATCAGAGAAAAGATACGAGAACTTGTTTCCAATGCAACACTGTTAGACATATTGCCAGAGATTGTTCAAAGGCAATACAATCAAAACAGGGAGTTACTCGTAAACTCAAAGAGAAAGTGATTGAGTTTGAACCATCAATTGACCGAACCAAATTATTCAAAAATTCTACATTTGAAATTGGTGAATGTTCAAACAAGTTTTACAAGAAAAGAGCTAAATATGACAACCATAAATGGGTTGTTAAGATATCGGTTGATAGTTCTAGCGATGATTCTGATAGGTCAAAATCAGAGGAGCTATCTTTTGGCAATGAATCTGATTCCACAAAATCAGATGAGCCACAGGTTGAGGTAAAAGGAGAAGAATCAGTTCCGACTGTGGATGATGTGAATTTTCCATCACTTCGGGCTGAAAATTATAAGAAGAAAGTTGGAAAAGTTGAGATTTCAAATCAATTCTTTTCTGAAAAGAAAGAATTTGATATTGAAAAAGCTTTTAACTCCAAAATCCTTAACATGTTTGATAAAATGGTTGACAGGAAGGTCAAAGGAGTGAAAGAGTTTTATGAGAAGAAGACAAAGAAAGACAAAGTTGAACCATCCCTGGTTTGTGACTGGGATGGTACATACTACGAACAGTAAAATTCTGGACTTGCCAGAGCTCCCAGGTTGGTAAGAGTGGAGCAGGAATCGGCATCTATCTTTCTTGGTTGGTAATTTTACAAGTGGTATAAATGGTAAAGTACAGGTGATATCATTTAAATTGTTAGTTTTCTACAAATGGTATGATTGGTAGGAAAATCTACAAGTGGTTGAAGAAGATTTACACTTACAAGTGGTAAAAACAAGGACATTAAGTTGTACTTGCATTTTCCTACAAGTGGTTAATCAAGGTTATTAACTTGAACTTGATTGGACCATACATTCATGTGATATTTTGAAGAACAGTATGATGAACCAAACCCTAACTTTACAAGTGGTAAAATCAAACTTATTTTCCGGAAAAACAATTTGATTAAAACAAACTTAAGTGTTTTGAAATCAATGGGAAAATAGTTTGTTGTGAGGGGGAGTTTTGATTGTTTATGCCAAGTGGATGGCGAATTGAAGCGATTTGATATTGGTTGTCACTTTATTGTACAGTTGGTTTAATTGAAAAAGACAAAAACATAATAAAATGAAAAATGAGTTTTTGTGTCAAAGAAGAGGAAATGATAGTACATCAGTGGACTATCACAGCATGCTAAATAATTGGAAAGTAAAAACGTGATAAACGGTCTTAGTGATGATGTGCTAGTAGGTTTTTGCACATTTAGTAGATTGTAACGAGATATAAACCTAAATTTCAAACTTGCTTATATCGTGGGTAACATCTCTCGGATATATGGGTAACCCCCGAAATCTTGTTTGAAAGGTCCCTCTTTCTGAGATACTAGGTCTTTATACTCAGTGATATCTGGGGTATTATCCCGGGACTTCTGATTTTACGGAAGCAATGACCTAGTCCCCGGAGAATACTTTCTGCTTGCTTGAAACATAGCGTCGCCCTCAGAAAATTGATGAAACAATAAAATTGATAGTCATTGCTGTTGTAATCAAAAGATCCTCTAAAGGGGACACACCAAAAGTCAAAGCCGTCATCTCTCTGCGTATCGAAAGATCGACCTGAGCTCTCACGGCCCTCGCATTATAACCCCTTACAGATATCATCTGTGGTATACTCACCTGTAAGACTGAATATTGGGATCTGGACACGGGAGTATATTCTGAGGTGGGACACGCGATTGAGTTTAAGTGCTTAAGACATTAATATCGTATCTCGAAGCTGTTGAACTTTGTGTGAGAATTTAAGTGGACCAGTATACTGACAATCTAGGTGAATCGTTTAGAACTTAAAATGAAATGAAGCTTAATGGTGTTGGTGATTTGTCTCATAAACTGATATGATTCTCTTACGCAAACTCACAAAAATATTGTTTGTAAATATTTCTTTACTGTTTTTCATTCTATTCAAAAATCCCAAAAATACTTTCAGTGTGTTTTAGTTTAAATTTTGAAAAAGTCAAAAATATTTTCGACAACTGGTGTTGAAGAGCTGATTTTCAAAATTCCAAGTGCTAAACTTGACGAACTGGTTTGGGAGTGTTGTATGTGAAGAAATTTTAAGTCTTGTTACAAGTGCTCATCAGAAGTTTTGAATTTGATATTTCTTCAAGTAGTTCATCAGAGTCTATAAATGAATTGATATATTTGTTTGAGACAGTTTTAAATGATGTCTATATGCTTAAATGTTTATCATAAAACTTATGTTTGTGGTAGAGAATGTACAGGTTTGAGGAAGAGTCAAGTTCCGATACCCGAGGATTGTGTGATTTCAACATGCCAGACTGCGATCCCAGCATATCGAAAGGGGGAGTCTGAAGATACTTAAAGGAAGGAGTATGTTGGCGATGACAGAAGGGAGTAAGCACGCAATGTTGCAAACAATAGTTACTACGTTATCTAACCATACCATGAGCAATGTTCTATGTAATCTAACAAGTAGGCAATGTAAACATAAATCGTATCACCTAGAATGTCGAGTCTTACACGTGGAGCGAAGCGTCATTGTGGATCGTTGAGCACTGTACAGTTTATAGTCTGGTTTTAATAAAAACGTTTTCCTTTATTAAAACCAAGTTCGCTATAACCAATGGCTCTGATACCAATCTGTCACACCCCCAAATTCCACATGCGGGGTATCACCGCTTGGAGGCGTGACTGACCAGGATCAAGCCACCAATCATATTGAACAAGCATGTAAGTAACCATAATTCAACCAAACAATATGAAAGGTGTTCCAATAAAAAACGTAGTTAAGTGTTTAGCGGAAGCATAATTTTAAAACCCAATGTAAGTAATAAGTAGGAAATAAGATAATGTTTATAGCATGGCACACACTGCCATGTCCCACAAAAACCGCTCCTCCATGTGCAAGCTCCATGAGTACCTAACGACCTGCAAGGCATGTAGCAACGAATCAACAACAAAGTTGAGCGAGTTCACAGTTGGTTGTTTAGTGATAGCATTCGTTTCGTAAATCGTATGTTCGTTTTGTAAACCATGTATCGTATTAATTCGTATCGCGGTCACCCTGACATGTTTGCGAGGATTAGTGGGGGCTTCCCATGTGTTATTAGACCACGCGTATCGACTGCTACGAAAATGTAAGAGGTGCCCTAAGTTAATGTCTATCAGCATTAACCCTTTGCCCATAGTCCATTAGTGCACGCCTGTCCGACTGGCACGGTGTGAGGTTTGTTAAACCTAATAGCGCTATTAACTAATGACCCGCTCGCCATAGGCCTCGGCGATTAAGTCGATAAATGAGGGACTTCAATTGATAGAGTTGATGGTCTTATGGTCGTGTTCGTAGGTTTTACGTACGTGCCCTTCAATCCGAGGACAATAGTAAGTATAAGTGTACGTAGGTTTTACGTACGTGCCCTTCAATCGGAGGATAGTAGTAAGTAGTTTAATAGTAATGATAGTTCGAGTAGATATCCAATCCCATTCCCAACCCACCGGGAATCCCATGCCTTTGGAGTGTGAACTCACCTTGGTTTGCTCGACAGATACACAGAAAGGTTACTTGAGCTATATGTGGTCAACCACGTCCTAACATGGTTACCATACAAGTCAGGTCTAGGTTCAAGTAATGCACGTATGTTTACACATAAGTTAACAGATTACGAACACGTATTGATCATGGCAACACATAAACATTCCAGTATATAACATATTCATACTTGTGTGATTCAAAAGATTGGGCTCGCACAAGTTTAACAGTCTTGTGCGATTCACCCATTGAAGACCAAAGATACCCGGCCCAATAACATAATCAATCCAACAATGCAAACGGCCCAAACAAGTAAACATGAGTCTTGTGCGATCCGGATGAACTTGTGCGATCCGGATGGCTTGTGAGATTGTGTTTTGGGCTAATTGGCCCAATAGCATAACTGAAGTCCAACTGTTGTGTGTGGCCCAAGACTTGTGCGATCGGCACTGCCTTGTGCGATCCACAAGGTCTTATACGATCATGCATATCCTGATTGTACTTAGTGTATTAACAGTTGCACTATTCTTGTGTGACTGTCTTGTGCGACCAGAGCTTGTTCGATCGGACCAGATCTTGTGCGATTCTGATCTTGTGCGACTGCACTTGTGCATCCGGAACATGTGCGATCAGATCTTATATAATCTAGTCTTGTGCTATTTTTTTAATATCCGAAAATTATGGCAATCAGTTATATGGTTTCCATTTATGAAATCTATCAATTAACAACACTAACAGTTTTAAATTGTGCATATCTCGATCAAACCAAGCAATTATCATCTAATTCATAAGAACCCTAATCATTTATCAAGCATAAACAGTAATCATATCACCTAAACATATTAACATAGTTCATGTTCTTGATCACTAGCATGCATTCTAATCATGACAACTCAACAATCATTCGATCATGAAACATCACAGCCGAATATCATCATTCAATCATAACATCATCAACCCTTATTTTGATCCGTGAAAACTACACATGTGCCGATTTCATGAACATTAATTCTATTCGGTTCCTACCCATCTAAATCAACATCAAGCATATATCAAACCCTATAGTGGTAAGACAGTTTGTTCGTACTATCAAATCCGAATAACATATATTCGATCATATAACAACATCAACCAACCGAAATCAAACAATAACATAACACTAACCGGTTAAAGAATGGAACGAGGATTGATCCGAACGATAAAACTTCAAGAGAGATGGGATGTGGCTGCCGTCGAGTTTGAGAGGAGAGAAAGAGAGTAGGGTTTGTAAACTTGTGTGATTAGGTAAAGTGTGGGATTTATACCAACACCCTAGGTGTTGTGCGAGTTGATGGAGTGGGCCGAACCCTCCTAATGGACTGCCCTTTATGGGTTTCGAGTACAACAAGTGTAGCCCGAATAGGCTTGTACGATCGGCCAAGTGTTGTGTGATCGGTTTATTTTTGCGTGACAATATTACATACATACATACATGCATTCACATAATCAAATAACATAATAACATAATATTCCATTGATCATCAAAGTTCATGTAGTCACATAGGATTCACATACGTTACATTAACACAAAGATAGGTTCTGAAATACGAGTTGTCACATTATCCCCAAGTTGAAAGAAATTTCATCCCGAAATTTGATACGTACTCACTGAGGAAGCTAGTTAAGTTGCATGGTTTTCCTGGGGTGTCACAGTGCCCGATGAGCTAACTCCATTGGCAAGTGATAACCCTTTCCATACACCATCCGGTAAGGTGTTGTGCCAATCGGAGTCTTGTAGGCCGTTCGGTATACCCACAACGCATCATCCAACTTGCTCGACCAATCCTTCCTATCCGTTCTAACCGTCTTCATGGGAATTTCTTTTATTTTATGGTTGGACACTTCAACTTGTCCACTCGTTTGCGGATGGTAAGGTGTGGCAATCCGGTGATTCACGCTATATCGCTTCAACAATTTCCCGAAATTAAAGTTCTTGAATTATGAACCACCATCACTTATAATAACACTCGGAATACCAAAACAGGAGAAGATGTTGGATTGAACAAATTTACAAACAACCGAATGATCATTTGTTCCTGTTGCAATAGATTCAATCCACTTCGAGACGTAATCCACTGCCACCAAAATATATAAGAACCCGTTGGAATTTGGGAAGGGACCCATAAAGTCAATGCCCCAATCATTGAATATTTCCACAACCAAGATTGGTTGCAATGGCATCTCGTCCCTCTTTGAAATTCTTCCCATCCTTTGGCAATTTACACAATTTCTTGCGAACTCACATGCATCCTTGAAAATTGTGGGCCAATAAAGCCCACATGAAAGAACCCGATAACCTGTTTTATGCCCACTAAAGTGACCTCCACATGCGGATGAGTGGGCATGAGTCAAGATTTCCAATACCTCCGTTTCGGGCACACACCTCCTAATAACTTGATCCGGCCCGATCTTGAAAAGATCCGGTTCATCTCGAATATATTGTTTCACTTTGACCATAAATTATTGTCTTCGCTTCTTGGTCCAATGACTTGGGATGGCACCCGTGGCTAAATAGTTTACATAGTGAGCATACCACGGTGCAACAAAAGTGGATACGGCTAAGAGTTGCTCATTGAGAAACCTTTCATTTATCTCGCTAACATCGTCAATCCCTTCCACCGGAATCCGAGACAAGTGATCTGCCACTACGTTCTCACTTCCCTTTTTGTCTCGGATCTCTAAATCGAACTCTTGTAACAACAACACCCATCGAACTAAATGGGGCTTCGCGTCCTTTTTCTCCATTAAATACCGGACCACGCTATGATCCGAATATACCACCACTTTGCTCCCCCAAATATACGAACGAAACTTATCCAAAGCATACACCACCGCTAATAACTCCTTTTCGGTTGTGGTGTAATTCAGTTGCGTTTCGGATAAAGTCTTGCTTGCATAGTAAATTACCACCGGCTTTTTGTCAACCCGTTGACCCAAAACTGCACCAATTGTAGTGTCACTTGCATCACACATGATCTCAAACGGCTTTGACCAATCCGGCGGTTGCAAAATGGGTGATTTCACCAAGTGTTCCTTCAAAACAGTAAATGCTTGTAAACATTCGTCAGTAAAGTCAAATGGAACATCTTTTAACAAAAAATTAAATAAAGGTTTCGTGATAACACTAAAACCTTTAATGAAACGTCTATAGAAGCCCGCATGTCCCAAAAATGACCTTACACCCTTAACATTTTTCGGTGGTGGCAAAGATTATATTACCCTTATTTTTGCCTTATCCACCTCCATTCCCCTTTCCGATATTACATGACCTAACACAATGCCCTCTTGCACCATAAAATGACTTTTCTCCCAACTAAGCACTACATTTTTCTCAACACATCGTTTTAAAACTTTTTGTAATTCATTGAGACACGATTGAAAACTTGTGCCAAAAATCGAAAAGTCATCCATAAACACTTCAAGCGACTCTCCAACCATATCCGAGAAGATACTCATCATACATCGTTGGAAAGTTGCCGGTGCATTGCACAAGACAAACGACATTCGCCGAAAGGAAAAGGTACCATATGGACAAGTGAAGGTGGTCTTGTGTTGGTCATCCGGGTGTATTGCTATTTGATTGTAACCTGAATACCCGTCCAAAAAACAGTAGTACTTTTGACCCAACAATTTTTCAATGATTTGGTCAATAAAAGGTAGCGGGAAATGGTCCTTAGAAGTAGCGGTATTCAATTTGTGGTAGTCAATACATACACGCCACCCGGTGACCGGTCGGGTGGCAACTTGTTCACCGTTTTCAACCTTGACTACTTGAATGCCGGCCTTCTTAGGCATAACTTGGGTAGGACTTACCCAAGCACTATAAGAAATCGGATAGATGATTTCCGCATCCAACCATTTAATTACCTCTTTCTTTACTACCTCCCTTAGGTTCGGATTTAATCGCCTTTGAGCTTCTCTTGTTGGTTTTGCATCTTCAGTGGTGATTATCTTGTACATGACGATTGATGGACTAATTCCTTTGAGATCGGTAATCGTCCATCCAATAGTTCCTTTGTTCTCTTTCAACACTTCCAACAAAGCTTGCTCTTGTGCCATATCTAAATTAGAGGCAATAATGACCGGTAGAGTGTCATTATCCCCTAGGAAAGCATACTTCAAATGGCTTGGGAAGTCTTTGAGCTCCAACTTTGGTGGTTCTTCTAGTGATGGCCTAGTACCCGAGTTTATTTCCGCCGGCAAGCTTTCAAATTGATGAGTCCATGGCGGTCGACCTTCCTTCAAAGCCATAGCATCCTGTTTTTCCTCTTCAACCCGTAATGCATAAGCAAGTACCTGTTCGGAAAAATCACAAAGACAAACATCCATACTATCCTCCTCGTATTCGTGCGGGTTGCATCCATCTACTAAATCTGCCATGAAACACTCATCAACACCAATAGCATTAGAATTGTTAGTAAAAACATTCAAGCGCATTTTCGATTCCCAAAAGTCATATCGACTGTACCGAATCTACAATCGATCACAGCATGCGTGGTGCTAAAAAATGGCCGACCCAAAATAACATTTTGTTGTTGTTTTGGGTCCGCGGATGAGTAATCTAAGACTAAAAAGTCAACCGGGTAATAAAACTCATCAATTTTCACAATCACATTTTGAACCATCCCCCGAGGTAGCATATGAGACAAATCGGCTAAAACAACAGTTGTCTCCACCCTTGCTAACGGACCAAAGTCGTATTGGTCATATAAGCCCCCCGGTAAAATGCTCACCCTGGCTCCAAGATCTAGTAACGCCTTTGCCATTTGAAAATTACCAACTTGAATGTTAATTAATGGCGTGCTCGGATCTTGGAGCTTAGGAGGAAGCTCCCCATTCAAAACCGCACTCACTTTCTCGGTTAAATCCACCCGCTTAGGCATTTTCTTCTTTTGTTGCCTTTTTTGTGTACATAGTTCCTTTAGAAATTTGGCGTATGCGGGTAGTTTTTTTATTGCATCAAGTAGTGGAAGATTGATTTTTACTTGTTTGAACATGCCCCACAATTCTTCTTTTTGGGGACCTGTTGATGCAATAAAATTTTTCCTACCCAGGTCAAGTAAAGCCGATGGGAATGACACTTGACTCGGTTCACCTTCATCTTTTTCACTTTTCTCATTTTCACCCAACCCCGGTTTGTTAACATTTTATTATTTAGGTTTAACCAGTGAAACTTCATCATCACTTTCATTACCTGTGACATCCTCAACTACCCCCTCAACCAAACCCGATGACAAATTTGCTTTAAATTCTTTGCCACTTCTCAATACACTAACATGACTAATATTAACGGTGTTACCTCGTGACGAACCATGGGAAGGATTTACCTTGGTATCGCTAGGAAGTTGACCTTTGCTTTTCTTCAACTCTGCCACATCGGTTGCCAATTAACCCATTTGGGTTGTTAGTGATTGGATGCTCTTGTCACGAACCTCATCCTTTTGCATCCGGACTTCATCGAGTTGATTCCGTTTTTTCATGTCTTGTTGCATAGCCCAAAGCATATCCATGACTTCATTCCCTCTTGATGAACTTTGACCCGAACCACTTTGACCCGTTTGTTGAAATTGCCCTTGGTAGCCATAGTTGTTTCCACCTCTATAGTTGCCTTGATTGTATTGTTGGCGAGGTGCAAAGTTACCTTGAGCTCCTTGAAAGTTTGGGTTAGCTTGGTTCACCGCGTTCCCATAACGGAAATTAGGATGATTTCGTTACCCAGGGTGGTATGTGTTGGAGTTCATGTTGAAATTTCGACCACCCCCTTGAATTGCATTCACTTCTTCTACTTGTTCATCAACCACCCCCACTACATAAACTTCCGCCGTGTGGCCTATTTCGTTGCAATTAGTGCACACGTTGTACACTTGATTCGTAGTTTGCACGTTGCCACTCTCTACTCCATGCACTTGTGGCCTTTGCGTCACATGCCTTACCCTTCTTGAAGATTGGGCCTTCCTCTTGGAATTCACATCCATTTGCTCTAAAAATGCCCAATCAACATGTTCATAATTCGTACTGAATGTGCCATTAGTAATCGACATCAAATCACGTGCATCCTCCGAACTCAACCCCTCGTGAAACGTGTTCAACAACTCCCATAGTTGGATCCCATGATGAGGGCAATTCCGTAACATCATATTAAACCTTTCGAAGGCTTCATGAAACATCTCCCCTGATTGTTGTTGGAAGCTTCTCAAACCTCTCCTTGCATCATTAGTCTTTTGAGAGGTGTAATATTC
This sequence comes from Helianthus tuberosus, assembly GCA_030545235.1. Classification (NCBI taxonomy): domain Eukaryota; kingdom Viridiplantae; phylum Streptophyta; class Magnoliopsida; order Asterales; family Asteraceae; genus Helianthus; species Helianthus tuberosus. Next base: position 29,890 of record JARYGA010034964.1, on the reverse strand, counting down.
ATCCAAGAATATTTGTTGCATATCGGCCCATGTAAAGATTGATGCGGAGGGTAGAGTGTGAAACCATCTCTTTGCTTTGTCTTCCAAAGAAAATTGGAAGAGAACCAACTTGACATCATCTGAAGAGAACCCTTGGCCTCCAATTGTGTTGCAAATAGAATCGTAGGTCTCCAAATAGAAATAAGGTTGTTCCGTTGCTAACCCCTTGAACTTTGGTAGACTTTGGAGGGCGATTGTTCTAACTTCAAAAGTCCTACCATCCGCATGATGAGGAATCACTACCGGCGTAGGATTGTTAGTGATAATAGGCCGGAAGTGAGCGTCAATTCCCCGTACTACTTCCCGATGATGTCTTTGAGGGGCACCCAATGGTGCTCTTGGTTGACCCATTTGCCCTTGCATAGGCCCTTGAGGTGCAAAGGGTGGTTGATATTGGTATTGATGCATTGGCGGTTGTTGTGGAATCGGCCGTTGAAATTGAGGTTACGTATTTTGAGGACGCACTTGATGTAGCGATGTAGGGCGTTATAATTGTGGCCCTTGCAGTCTAATGTGTTGTACTCCAACCGGCAGTCTACCCATGTCTTGAAATTGTTGAATCGGTTGACTTTGTTGACCCACTCCTCCTTGAGGTCCCAAGTATCCTCCATCACCCCCATAATAGAAACCTTCCTCTTCATACCCTCTAAACTCCTATTCGTAACCATCATCATATCCATCTCCTTGAATGCCCGAATGGAAGGGATGAATATTGGAAGCCCAATTGGTTCGATGGTCTAAATGTAGAAGTAGCATGGACAATGGTTGAATTTGGTGGTATTGGGTAATTAGAAGATGATTGACCCGTAGTTGGGGGAAAGAAGTGTGACAATGGTGGAATTGTGGAAGAAGGGCTAAATGTAAGATTGGGTTCAACTTGAGTAGTGATCGGTTGTGTGGTGTTGGTTGGTGTAGTGTCATGAGGTGGAGTAGGAATTGTAGTGGTATTAGGTAAGGTTGTGTTTGGTGATGGTTGTGTGGAAGTAGGTATGAATGATGAGGTCATTTGACCCGTTGTGGGTGGTATTTTGGATTCTTGCATGATGTTTCGTGGTGTCATGGGTGAGGTAGGTGAACCAATAATTCTGTTTTCTCGTACTAAAACTCTGTTTTGCCTTAACGTTCTTTTGATCTCCGGATCAAACGACAATGGTGACGACTTGTGAGAGTCTCTAGTATGCATGCACCTGTAGAACCTGCACACTAAACACACCAGTGTAAACCCGAAAATAACAAAGCAAAACTAACAAACTGACACATGTTGCGAACTACTCCCCGGCAATGGCGCCAAAATTTGACGTGTTGTCGTGGTACACGTAAATTTAATCTAAATAACAACTAATAGATAGTGGTAAATGGGTATCGAACTCAGGGAGTATGTGGAAAATGTGTTGATTCTATAGCATTGCACTTTAACTAAAATTAAACTACAATTGCAGAAATTAAAATTCAAGAGTTGATTGTTTTGGTTTTAAGAACTAATAGTAACTAATTAAATTGCAAATCAAAGATTGTTTCTGTAAACAGATTAGGAACAAGCGACCATCCTAGATTTCAAGTTTTAATCCACACTAATGTTTATGCTTACTAAAAAGAACCACTTAGACATGGTTCGTGTTGATTATCTGTTTGTGATGAAAGGGAACTAAGTACTCGGATTATAAAATGCGAGGTTGTTACTCGATGATCAATTGATAATTATCCAACCCTAATCCCTCCCATGATATCTCGATTGCCAACGGCACCAAGAACGTATGGTTTAGACTAACATCAAACAATAATCAACACTTTACAAACAAACATTCAACACCATAATAACTTAAACAAACATTCAAAGTTATTATTCTAGAAATTCAAGCACAAACATAGTGTTTCAAAAGCAAACCTTACATCTAGGATGATCACCAAAAGTTTAGCCACGCATGACTTGGTACATCATCATCACACAACGATTAATGTTCATACGAATCGAAAACACCAACCAATTGTTTAGAAATGTTTGGAACCAAGAAAAACCAGCCAAAATCGCCCCCAATATGCAGAGAAAACGTCCAATGATGAGATAATGTGAAAAGACACCCCAAAACGGTTTAAAACAAGGCAATTACGTTTTCCTCGCAGCCTCCACCGTAACTTACGGTACCCACCGTAAGTTACGGTGGACTTCAGATTGATACGGTGCTTCTCTACTGTGTTACGGTGGAACTGGGCATGTTTTAGGGCCACCGTAATTTACGGTACCCACCGTAAATTACGGTGGAGCCCTGAAATCTTTGTTTCTTCTCTTCTTTCCTTCCATGCATGACCCGTTCCACTCTAATCCTTCCTTAGCAGCGTTTTATCCATTTTTAGCTCCCGAAACGTACCTGAAACATAAGCAACTGTAGTTATCTAATTCAATATAATTACACGATCAAGTGAGGGATAAACTCGTCTTTTAACATCATTAAGGGTTGTCCTATGGACCACCCGTCAAGGTCATGCACCAAACTGTATTCATGCGAATTATACAGAATTGTGTGATTTTCTTCGAACAAAAAACAAAAAGAAAGCCTGATCAGAAGGGTAACACGGCCCCGTGCTGTGGCTGGCACGACCCGTGTTATCCAGGAGAAATTTATGATTTCAGGTTCCCAGATACTGTAAGTTCAACACGACCTCGTGCTCCTGTAACACGGACCTGTGTCGATGTTCCAGTAACAAGAAAACAGCTTCTCCCAGATACTGCAGATTTAACACGGCCCCGTGTTAAATCTACTGAAAGCAAAATTTTAAGAGAAAAAGAGGAAAAATAAAAAGAAAAGATAGAAAATGATTAGGCCGTCAATTTTAAGCTTTCTTAAAATCCTTGTGTCCCCGGCAACGGCGCCAAAAACTTGACGTGTGCGTGTATAATTTTTTTAGTATGTTTTTAGCTCTTTTTACTCGCCAATTTCAGTTTTAAATTTATAAAACAAGATATTCTACAATCGCTCTACACACACGTTAGGGCAAGTGCACCCATCGTGGACGTAGTATAGTGATGCCAAGATACCGTGGTCGTCCAAGGACAAAGGAGCTTTTAATACTGGCTTATCGTCAACGTCTAATCGAACCAAACTTTGAGAAAAGATTTTTAAACTAAAAAAAAGATAAAAACAGAAAATAAAATAAAAACAGATAGACAAGAAAGAATCACTTGGATCCGACTTATCTTTCATGTACCCTTTTGATGATTTCCGCACATTGGCATTTTAAGAGATTATCTTAGTTATAGTAGTAGGCCCCTCTTGTGAAGGGGACGTTACCCTCAACCTAGTGGTTTGAGTCAGCAAGTATACAATCCCACAGGTTCGGAATATTGAAAGATAATTAAGTAAGTTATTAATGCAAAATGTGGTGGGCCCCCTTCAAGGCAGCGATCACCCTCAACCCGTTGGTCTGAGTCAGCAGGGATACAGTTCTCGCGGGGTTGGTTTAAAGTTTTAATACTAGTTTATAGATAAGGGGTTCAAGCGGTTTCTTACTCTCAGCCGGGCCAGTCATTCCCGGCCAATCCATGGAGTAGAACAAAACTTGAACCTGGTTCTCGCAATATCTATACACTGAACGAGACATAGAATTACCCAACCACCCTTCTAACCCCCTTCCAAGTAGTTAACGTGCTTTATATGACCGTAAAGACACGAATATGTGAATCAACGACATATGAAGAATGGTTAAATAAATTCGCTTTCAATATAAAAAAACTAGTTTTTAAAGTCATTAATACTTACCCAATTAAAAAGTTGCCAAAGATATAAAAGATTTGTCTTCACCAAATGATGTAAGAATTTAGCTAAGCATGGCCTTTGTTTGACAAAGATTCTTACTATCAATCCTGGATCCCGAGATTGAAAATGGATGATGGTGGTGGATGATGGTGTTGTAGTGGTGGTGGAGTGGTGGCAAGTGAGAGAGAACTAGTTTGCCAAGGGATGGTTTAGAGTGGAACCAAGCACATCTATTTATAGCTGAAATCAGAAGCTCCACCACGGCCCGTGCCTGCCTGGCATGGCCCCGTGGTCATTTTTCTCTCTCTTACTCATTAACTACTTGTCAGATCCTGTACTAACATGGCCCCTTGTGTCAATGGCATGGCCCGTGGCTAAAGTACTTGATGTACTATCACGGATTCTGAAAAATCTTTGAGTTGACCACGCCCCGTGTTGGCTCACGGCCCCGTGTTGGCTCACGGCCCCGTGTTGGCTGCTAGTTTTGACCTTTTCTTTTCTCTTTTCTTTTGCATAGCATCCACCTTCGGATACGGCTCGTGTCTGGTGGACACGGCCCGTATCTGGTGGACATGGCCCCGTGTCAAGTCTTCTATTCTTGCAATTTTGTGGTTTGGATGTGAATTGGGACTTGGCGAGTTGCGTCAATTCCTTCTTCTTTGTATTTATGTTGGTTTTTGATGTCTTTTTGCTCCTTTTTCACATTTAAGCTCTTTTGACCCTATAAATTAAAAAGGAAAGAACACCAAGCTTTTTCCAACATTAGTACTGAAAAGGGTTGATTTTACGCCGTATTGATATAATTTATATGTTGTATTTTAAGCACATCAGTAAGACACCGAGGTGAATAAACAACACTATGGACGCAAAACTACACGGAACGTGACGTGTGCGGGTGTGTGTATATTTTTTAGATATATTTTAGCTCTTTTTTTTACTCGCCAAATCAAGTTTTATATTTATAAAACACAATATTCTACTATCACTCTACACACACGTTAGGGCAAGTGCACCCATCACGGACGTAGTATAGTGAATGCAAGATACAGAGGGCGTCCAAGGACACAAGAGCTTTTAATACCGGCTTATCGTTAACGTCTAATCTAATCAAACTTTGATGAAAAGGGTTTTAAAAGCTATAAAAAGATAAACTAAAAAGCAAAAATAAAATATTAGGAAAAACAAATAGACAAGAAAGAATCACTTGGTTCCAACTCCTCTTTTATGTATCCTTTTAATGATTTCTACACTTTGGGCATTTTAAGAGATTATATTTAAGTTATAGTAGTAGGGTCCCTTCCAGGCAACGTTACCCTCAACCTATTGGTATGATTCGGCGGGTATACAGTCCCGCAAGGTCGGATTATTAAAAGATAATTAAGTAAGTTTCTAATGCGAAAAGTGTTAGGCCCCCTTCCAGACAGCGGTTAACCTCAACCCTTTGGTCTGAGTCAGCAAGGATACACTCCTCGTAGGGTTGGTTTAAAGTTTTAATAGTAGTTTATAGATAAGAGATTCAAGCGGTTCTTACTTCTCCCGCGGGGGTTAAGATTGTCCGCTCGTGAAGTATTACTAAGCTTGAACCAGGTGTTGATGCACACATCTGTCGTCTTCGTCTTGTATCGAGTCTCGGTTCGGTGCGGTTCTAATCAAGCATGATGTCATCATCTAGGATGATGACATCACACTAATGACATCATCAATGACATCACTAGTGACATCATCTCATATGAAGACAAAACAAATTGGTTCAGAATGTTAGATTCGCTTCAAAAGTCAATGTATTGCATGGTGTCGCTTGAGAGACTTTTAGAAGATTTCGCTTGAGTGGTCATAGGTGTCTTCAAGCGAAATCATGAAAGTTATATATAGGCATGAGTGCATTTCATTTGTAATAGTTTTTGGCCAAGTGTACCGAAGTGCTGCCGGTTTCTCTTCTGATTGTAAAGGTTGTAATATCAATATAAAAGAGGGTTAAAGTGTATATCAAGCTGTTTACACGTCCGTTTCTTAGTTTCCGCCTCTGAAACGGACTAGAACTCTTCCGAACGACTCGTTTAGGTCGCAATCCGATCCTACAATTGGTATCAGAGCTCAGGACGAGGAGTTCTTGCCAAAAACAGCCGGTTTTCACCACGATTTCTGTTTCTACATCATTCTTTTTCAAAATTTCAAACTTTTTACGGATAAAATCGACTAAAATTTTCACATATCACGCATAATCATGTTTTAACAGTTCCTGGAAAGTTTCAAGATCAAAATCAGCCTAAAACTTGTAATTTTGTGTGATTACGCTTCAATTGTTCGAACATATGATGACATCAGCAACTGTTTTCATTGATTTCGCTTGAGAATACAAGTCTTGTACATGAGTTCGCTTCAAGTTGATGATAATTTGTTGATTTCGCTTCAAGTTGAGAACATTATTTGATTTCGCTTGAATCATTGAAGCGAAATTGATCTGATTGAAACCTGCTGTTCACTTGATCACGTGCTGAATTTTGCTGTTAATTGAAAACTGCTGATTGAATTTTGCTGTTCACTTGAAACTGTGTACTTTGCTTGAAAACTAAGATTTCGCTTCAATCTGCTACGTTGAGATACTGTTTGTCTGATTGATATTGATCTTGTTTTTGCTTGAAATCTGATTAAAACATGTATCGTCTGTTGTGAAAATGCTTTGAATTAAATGAACCGCTCAATAGTGCATTGAGTTATAGAAATATATCGGGTTATGGTTTGCATGTGAAGTTGTCTGTTAAATCATGTGTTGAAAGTTAAAGTGTTGGGCACTGTGTTTCTTTTTGACTCATATTAGTGACTTTAAAATAGAATATACATTGATTAAATTCATGCAGTTGTCAGAAGTTGTCGGCTCTTCATCGAATTGTGTATAAATATTAAATGAAGTTGTCAGTAGATTGGTAAATGAATTCACATGTGTGTGTTAAATGGCATGAGATTCTAGTAAATTGTAGATTACATGTGATAGTGGAGTGTGTCGGTTGCATGTGAAGAGCTGATTATCTAGAAATTATCATTCATGTGAAATCGTTTGGTAGTAAACTGCATCGGTTTATGTGTTTGCATGTGATAGCTCATCGAATTATGTGAGTTTTATGGAAATGAATTATGTCAGTCACATGTGGGTGTGAAGTTCTGATTGTATCGGTATGTTCATAATCTTTTGTTATTTCATGTGGTTTTCGTAATTGAAATAGCGGTCCAATGAAAGCATGAAATCTGGTTGCTTTTAACCGATTGAGTGATTACATCGATGTGTGTATAAGAGTTAAGTATCAGCCAAAGCATGTGTATCAGATTTACATGTGAGTTCTATCGATATATGTTAAGGTGTCAGCTCACTAAAATTTGTCGGCAATTATAAAATCAGTTCACATAAAAGAGATATTCACTTTGCAAGTTGTCAGCTGTCAGATCGTGTGGTTTAAACTGTCAGTTCACGATCAGGTCCAGGTCACAAGGTTTGGAGTTTACTCGGTTCGGTGCGGTTCTAATCAAGCATGATGTCATCATCTAGGATGATGACATCACACTAATGACATCATCAATGACATCACTAGTGACATCATCTCATATGAAGACAAAACAAATTGGTTCAGAATGTTAGATTCGCTTCAAAAGTCAATGTATTGCATGGTGTCGCTTGAGAGACTTTTAGAAGATTTCGCTTGAGTGGTCATAGGTGTCTTCAAGCGAAATCATGAAAGTTATATATAGGCATGAGTGCATTTCATTTGTAATAGTTTTTGGCCAAGTGTACCGAAGTGCTGCCGGTTTCTCTTCTGATTGTAAAGGTTGTAATATCAATATAAAAAAGGGTTAAAGTGTATATCAAGCTGTTTACACGTCCGTTTCTTAGTTTCCGCCTCTGAAACGGACTAGAACTCTTCCGAACGACTCGTTTAGGTCGCAATCCGATCCTACAATTGGTATCAGAGCTCAGGTTGAGGAGTTCTTGCCAAAAACAGCCGGTTTTCACCACGATTTCTATTTCTACATCATTCTTTTTCGAAATTTCAAACTTTTTACGGATAAAATCGACTAAAATTCTCACATATCACGCATAATCATGTTTTAACAGTTCCTGGAAAGTTTCAGCATCAAAATCAGCCTAAAACTTGTAATTTTGTATGATTTCGCTTCAATTGTTCGAACATATGATGACATCAGCAACTGTTTTCATTGATTTCGCTTGAGAATTCAAATTTCACACGATTTCGCTTGAAGATTGGTCTTGATTTTGCTTAATACTGTGTACTTCGCTTGAAAAACTAAGTTTTCGCTTCAAACTGTTCTGAGATTTCGCTTCAATCTGCACTGAGTCTGCTTGAAATATCTTGAGTGTTCGCTTGAATATTCATTTTAGATCTGAACTAATTTCAATCTGCTTGAAAGTGCATCGAAATTGTGTGTGTGACTTGAATATGTTTGGATTTTGTTTCTTGAATTGCTGGACTCATATAACACTACAATCTGTTTGAAAGTGCTTGATAGTTCATCATATCGTATTATCAGTGAACAAGTTTGTGTTTTGCATGAAAAGTACAATGAATGAGATTGTGTTGAGTGTTAAATGAATCAGTTTTTATAACCATTTCACGAGTAAAATGCATCGAGATATGTGAACCGATTGAATATACATCGTGTAATGTGAAACAAATTGGTCCAATCAATTGCTTTTAGTAGTGTGAATACATCGGTTTTTGTGTGCATCGTAAATGATAATTCAGATTAGAACAATTCATATGATGTGTCGGTCATGTGTAGTGTAAGGAAATTGTCGGCTTAGTGATGTTATAGGTCCAATCACATTTAATGCATACATAAGTTTGTCAGATTACATGTGAATGATATCATAATCAGATTTAATTGTTGTCGGATTAGTGGGTGTTGCGGTCAAATTGTGTTAGTGTGTTTGAATTCATGTGAAAATTAGTCGATACATGTGATGACTTTTTAAAGTGTTTGTCTGCCATTAAATTTGTAAAGTCACTAGTTGTTGTCAACAAGTTTGAAATTTGTTTTGATCTAAAAGTATTTGATCCAATCATGTAACAGTTGGTAATTTGAGGTCCATTTATAGTGTATTGTTGTTAAGCCCATAGCATAATTGTTCATCAATTTGAGAAACTTGTCATACATTTTGAAAGCCCACTTTCTACGGCCCATATGTATACTTGTTTGTTTTGTCAACATAAGTGATAACAATCATTAAGAAGTGTTGAGTTTAAGATGCGATTTGGAGTTTAGTCGGTTCGCACGGTTCGATCAGTTGTTTTGTCAGTCAAGTTGCGTGATAGTTGTCCAGTTCATACGGTTTGAAGTTCAAAGATTTCAAAGGGTCAAGTCATTTGATTTCGATTCGGGTTCTAGAAGTCCGCACAGTTGATCAACGTTCAGTCCGCACAAAAAATCGCCAGTCTGAGTACTAGTTTGTTTCAGTTAATTGATAAGCGTTTAAACTGATTGTGTGTTTGTTTTGTGATTGTAAAGGTATTTGCCGAAGACATGGAAGAGGATTTCTACAACGCTTTTGCCACACCAGTCGCTCCGGTTACTGCTGCTGAAAATTTATATAGTGAAAATGAAACGGGAACGCATCAAAAACCACCAAAGCTTATGTACATTGAAGAATTTAAAGGATGGCAAAATCGATTTGAGAACTGGGTACAAGCTTACAAGTTTGATGCATGGTGTTCATTGTTGAAAGACTATGAGAAACCAAAGAATGACCGTGGGATGGAAAAAGCATTTGAGGACTACTCAAAGATTGACAAATTAAAATTCACAAGTGAGAAAATGATGATCAGTATTCTTCAGCAAGCAATAAAAGAAGATATATTTGTTTTGCTCCAACATAATGGTACAGCTAAATCAATCTGGGAAGCATTGATTCAGAAATTCCAAGGAAGCGCAGATACGATCAAGAACAGAAAGGCTTTACTGAAAAAATCATTTGATATGTTTTCAGCCTTCGATCATGAAACTACAAAGCATACCATTGATAGATATTGTCATCTAGTCTTGGAAATGAAAAGATTTAACATTGATAAAGAGGATGATGAGTGGGTTGATAAACTTGCTGAAGCATTACCACAACAGAAATGGGGAACGTATTTGCTGATCTTAAAACATACAAGAAAGTCTGAAAATATGAATTTGGCTCAGTTTATTCAGAGGATTGAAGAGCATGAGTTAGATATTCAGAAAACAGCTATCATGACAAATCCAAATGCCAAACAAGATGTCAGTTTGTATTACCGAGGGAACAAGTTTGAGACTACCCCCAGCCCTAGCCCAAAGATTCAAACTGGTTTCAGTGCAGATGGTTCATCCGGAACAAAGAGTAATGTTACTCAAAGTGGTGGATCTTCATCATTCTCAAGTTTTGATCCAAACTTTACAACATCAAGTCCTCAACAACAAAACTCAACAAATCTTCAGTGCAATGTTACTTTAAACATTCAAAATGGTCAGAATCTGTCTCCGGAAGTTGCCAAGCAACACATGGCATCACTGGTTACTATGTTAGAATCTTACGAAAGTTTGATCGGTGGGAAGATTGGGAATCCGATGCTTACCAAAGAAGATTACAACCAAATTGATGCTGAAGAACTTGAAGTGATGGATATCAAATGGTGCTTAGCAAGTGCTTGGAGGAGAGCTGAGAAGTTTCAAGAGATTACTGGTAGGGATGAATTTCGAGGAATGGCTACCTCTCCATTGGGATTTGATAAATCAAAGGTTACCTGTTTCCGTTGTAAAGGAAAAGGTCATTTTAAACGAGAGTGCAAAAGTAAAGAAACTACCGGGAATCAAGATAGAAACAATTATTACCAGAAATCAATCTTCTATCAGACTACTCAACAACCTCAAATTGTACATGCTCATGCTACTGATGATGGAAAGAAGAAAGCTTTAATTATCCATCAAGATGACGAAAAAGTTGCCGAGGGATTTAGTTGGGATAAGTACATTCCATCAGAATCAGGCTTTGTTGCTCGAATTCTAGGTGAAGATGAGGTTAATCAGAAAAGAATCCCGATTTTTCCAGATCTTGGAAGTGATGTAGATACCGATGATGAGGAAGAATATCTTAACAAATGTAGAAAAAGCATTGAGCCTGATAGTTTTAATTTTTTCTATGCAGATAAAGTTGATATGCTGAATCAGAAGAAGATTGCTCGCTTAAAAAGGGAACTGGAAGCAGCAAAGTTACTTGCTAATGAAAAGGCAAAGACAGAAGTTGGAAAAACAAAAGTTGAAGCAGTGACTGAAAATGCAATAGAAAAAATTGTTGAAGTGGAGAAAGTGATAGAGAAAATAGTCGAAATTGAAAAATTGGTCGAAGTAGAGAAGATTGTTGAGATTGAAAAGATAGTTGAAAAAGTGGTTGAAGTTGAAAAACCATGTTTGAAGTGTTCAGAATCTTGCGAAGCTTGTGAAGAGAAAGATAAGAAGATTGCTGAGTTGGAGAAGATTAAAGAAGACTTACTGTCTGATGTGAAGTACATTAAAGAGTCGTACGATGTGCTCAACAACACAGTTGATCGTCTAAAAAAGACGAATACTGAAACCGAAAAAGCAATGGATAAAATGAGTGCAACATTAATGACAAAGCAAAAAGTCATTAATGAGTATATTGAAGATTGTGCACAGTTGAAGAAAGAAGTAGAACTTGAGAAGATTGAGAGTGAAAGGATTAAACGATTACTGTTGAGTTACACTACATGTGATTACTTGATTGATCGTGTTTATCCTACTGTTGCAGGTCTGGAAGCGTTCATGGACAAAAAGACTGAAGATACTGATACTGGTAAGAAACCAAGTGTCAAGTATAACAGATGTCCGCCCCCGATCCATGAAACTTATTCTCCCAGGAATCCAAATGAAGAGCGTCTTAAAAAGGCAGTCAACATCAAGTTAAAGTCTGAAATCATTGATGAATTACCAGACAATATTGATGTTACATTCACAGCGTCTGACACTGATCATGAGTCTGAGTTATTAAAGAAAGTTGTCGATCAGGTGTTGGATACGGATGAGGAGTCAAAACCGGAGTCTGAGTCTGATAGTCCGAGTTCGTCTGAAAAGAGTCAGAGTTCACCGGTTAATAGGGTTTACAATAGAGAATTCCTGTTATCAAAATCTAATTTGAATGACGGATCAATCAAAGTGGCTTATACTTTGAATGATTCAGACAAATTATATTCTGATGAGGAATTTCCAATCAGAAGTGTAAAAACTGAAATGATCAAACAGGTTATCAAATTAACAGAAATTAATCTTTCTGATATAAAAGGTTTAAATCTTGATAAAAAACCTAAAAAATACACTTCAAGAGTTCAACAGAGATTGAACAAGAAAAAGGGTTATAGTTCTGGTTATGGTTATCGAAAGAAACCAAACTACAACGGTAATCTCAAAAAGAAAGGTTTAGGATTTATTCCTCCTGAAAATTATCAAAATCAGAAAACTTATAAACCAAATACAAAATTTGTTGCAGGTGGAAGTTGTGAAGATGAGCAGAAGAAACCATTCTGGAAACAATCCAATCAAGAGTTTCTTGCTGAAGTGAAGAAGAATGTGAGAAAGTTTGCTCAAAGAGTTGATCGAAGAACTTGTTTTAAATGCCAGGAAGTTGGACACATAGCTTGGAATTGCCCCAAGACCAACTACAAAGAACAGGGAGTTTCTTCTAACTCTGAAATGAAAAAGAAAAATGTTGATAAATCGACTTTGGAAGTTGGTGAAACTTCAAAACGGTTTTACAAAAGAAGAGGTGATTTAACCAAACAAAAATGGGTTGTAAAATCTCAAAGTAGTTCTGACAATGAATCTGATTCCATAAAATCAGAGGAGTCATTTGTTGAGAAAAAGATTGTGAATTCCGTTCCTGAGGTGAACGATGAAAATTTTCCTTCATTGTCAAAAGAAAATTGGAAGTCAAAAGTTGGGAAGGTAGAGATCTCAAATCAATTCTTTGCTGATAAGGGAGAATTTGATGTTGAGAAGGCTTTCAACGGGAAAGTCAAACATATTTTTGGTAAGATGGTTGACAGAAAGGTAAAGAGTGCACAAGAATTTTATAAATCAAAATGTTGGTGGGATAGATGTTTGCCACCAAAGTCACCCAAGGCTGGTGAGGCTTGGGTGGACGTTATGTTTGAGTAAAAACCGGACTTGCCGGAGCTCCCAGGTTGGTTTAAGTGGAGCAGGAATCGGCACATTTCTTGAGAAATTCACGAAAGTGATTTCGACTTACAAGTGGTAAATCAGGGACATTAAATTGTATCTGATTTTCTACAAATGATTGAGAAACAATGTGATGAAACCCCTAACCTACAATTGGTAAAATCAAACTTATTTTCCGGAAAAACCATTTGATTAAAACAAACTTAAGTGTTTTGAAATCACAATGGGAAAATAGTTTGTTGTGAGGGGGAGTTCTGATTGTTTATGCCGAGTGGATGGCGATTTGAAGTGATTTGATATCAGTTGTCAAGTTTATTGTACAGTTTGATTTCAAATTTCCTAAAATGTGTTTGCATTTTAGGTGGAGTAAAAATTTTCAGAAAATCCAAAAACATTAGAAAATTTGAAAAAGCAAAAAACATGATAAAATAAAAAAAGAGTTTTGTTGTGCAAAAAGAGGAAATGATAGTACATCAGTGGACTGTCACAACATGCTAAAGAAATGGAAGGAATAAATGTGATAAACAATCTCACTGTGGATATGTCAGTAGGTTTTTGCACATTTAGTAAATTGTGACGAGATATAAACATAAAATTTACTTGCGTCTACGTGGGGAACACCTCCAGGATATATAGGTAACCCCTGAAATCTTGTTTGAAGGGTCCCGTATTCTGAGATACTAGGTCTTTATACTCAGTGATATCTGGGGTATTATCCCGGGACTTCTGATTTTGCGGAAGCAATGGCCTAGTCCCCGGAGAATACTTTCTGCTTGCTTGAAATATAGCACCACCCTCAGCTAAAAAATGATGAAACATTGAAAAATGCTAATCATGGCTGTTGTAATACAAAAGATCCTCTAAAGGGGACACTCCTAAAAGTCAACTAGGCTCTCTGCTGAACGGAAGTTCTGACCTGAGCTATCACGGTTGCATAATTTATTCCCCTTACAGATATCATCTGTGGTATACTCACCTGTAAGACTGAATATTGGGGTCTGGATACGGGAGTATATACTGAGGTGGGACACATGTAGATGTTTAAGTCCTAAAACACTAATTCGTATCTCGAAGCAGTTGAACTTTGTGTGAAAATTTAAGTGGACAAGTATACTGACAATCTAGGTGAATTGTTTAGAACTTAAAATGTTTAAAGCTTAACGGTGTTGGTGATTGGTCTCATAAACTGATATGATCCTCTTACACAAACTCACAAAAATATTGTATGTAAATAGTTCTTTACTGCATTTCATTTCTTATATAAAAATCCAAAAATATTTTCGGTGTGTTTTAGCATAAATTTTGAAAAAAAATTCAAAAAGATTTTAGACAACTGATGTTGAAGAGCTGAATTTCAAAATTCCAAGTGCTAAACATGACGAACAGGTTTGGGAAAATTTGTTTGAAGAGGTTTGAAATGAAAAAGATCATTGTTAATGTTTGTTTGTATATTGATTGGAGAAAAGTCGATGTTGGTGCATGAAATTTGATAAATTGTTAAATATTTTTTTTGTGAATCTTATTTTTGGGTAGAGGATGTGCAGTATAGCAGATAGAGTGCCAGGTTTCGATACCTGAGGATTCTGAAATTCTGTAAAAGCCAAACTACGATCCCAGCATGTCTTGAGGGGGAGTCTGTTAGAGATCCTGAAAGAGATTTGGAGATAGGATAGAGCCAGATAGAGATCCTGAAGAAAGTTCAAAGACTGATAAAGACTGAAGATTGTGAAGACTCGACACTTAAGACTCGTCAACATCTGAGGGGGAGTCTGTTGATGCACACATCTGTCGTCTTCGTCTTGTATCGAGTCTCGGTTCAGTGCGGTTCTAATCAAGCATGATGTCATCATCTAGGATGATGACATCACACTAATGACATCATCAATGACATCACTAGTGACATCATCTCATATGAAGACAAAACAAATTGGTTCAGAATGTTAGATTCGCTTCAAAAGTCAATGTATTGCATGGTGTCGCTTGAGAGACTTTTAGAAGATTTCGCTTGAGTGGTCATAGGTGTCTTCAAGCGAAATCATGAAAGTTATATATAGGCATGAGTGCATTTCATTTGTAATAGTTTTTGGCCAAGTGTACCGAAGTGCTGCCGGTTTCTCTTCTGATTGTAAAGGTTGTAATATCAATATAAAAGAGGGTTAAAGTGTATATCAAGCTGTTTACACGTCCGTTTCTTAGTTTCCGCCTCTGAAACGGACTAGAACTCTTCCGAACGACTCGTTTAGGTCGCAATCCGATCCTACACCAGGTTCTCGTAGGATCTATACACTAAACAAGACATAGAATTTACCCAACACCCTTCTAACCCCCTTCCATTAAATAGTAGCCAAAGATTGGAAATCAAAAAGTAATACATAAAAAATTTGTCTTCACTAAGTGATGTAAGAGTTTAGCCAAGCATGGCCTTTGTTTGACAAAGACTCTTACGATCGATCTTGGATCCCGAGACTACTACACACTCTAAATGATGGAAGATGGATGATGGTAGTGGATGATGATGTTATAGTGGTGGTAGAGTGGTGGCAAGTGAGAGAGAAGTGGTTTGCCAAGGGATGGTTTGGAATGGAACCAAGTACTCCTTCATAGCTGAAATCAGAAGCTTCGACATGGCCCGTGCCCACCTGGCACTGCCTCGTGGCCATCCCTCTTTCTCTTCCACATTAATTGTTGTGTCAGGTCTTGTATTAATAGGACCCGTTGTGTCAACGGAATGGGCCGTGGCCAATGTACTTATTGTACTATCTCAGATTCTACAAATCTTAGAGTTGTTGCCTTAGCACGACCCCGTGTTGGTTGTCTATTTTGTCCTTTTGCTATTGTCTTTTGTAGGTCCCCTATATGTATGGATCTTTCACAGAATTGTCTTTCCAATCAAGAGTGCGGAATCCTCTTGATCAGAATATAGTAGAATGAGTAGAAACATAAATCAGCAATTCACTTTCAAACTGGGTTTCTATTGATTATCAATCACTCAAGAATTACAATCAATCTAAACCCTAACCACATAATTTCGTCCAAGCACTTAGTCTCTCACGAAATTCCTCACAAAACTGTTTTGGCTGATTAACCTAAACCCTAAAGCCTAACCTTGTTTATATAACACAAGGTTTGCTACTTGGGCTAGATTAAACCTCATGGGCTGCGAATTGGACAGGCCCAATTCGCCCCCACACACCCAATCTGTTTGGGTTTGGTTAGCACAAACATTACTACTCACTAATACAAAGCTAAACCCACTAACCGTTTATCGTTTAACTAATTACAAGATATCCAAAGACCAAATCTAAGCTGTTGTCACAATCATGCACCAACAAACTCCCCCTTGACAATAGCTTCATAAAATAACTTTGTCTTCAGTCATCTTGCAATCTTCATGTAATCTTACAATGTCTTTGGTCTTTGGATAGCTTCAGCTTCAATAGCTCTGTCAGCAACAGACTCCCCCTAATCTGATGCATCCAATCACCAAATCTTCAAAAACTTTAGCGTTTGAGTAAACTCCAGTTCAGCATTTTTAAAGCAATCTTCAAACTCTTCATCTTTGTCTGCAATATAGAAAGGAGGTTCTACCATGCATCCAATCAAACTCTCATCTCTTCACAACAACTCATCACTTTAACTTCTCAGCAACACACTACTTCAATCTGTATACTATAAAACAAACATCTCGAGAAACCATAAGAATTTTTCAACCCAGTTAAATAAATTATTATTTTTCAAGAGATAGTTAAACTATATCACAGATTAAGCATTTTCCAATTTCAGCAACACGCAAAACTTTTTAATCACACACCCTATAACCCGCATGATTTAAAATTTTGAACTCACTTTCTAACACCGTCTCCCCCTATCAGTAACAATTCCTCCAAGAATAACAGTTTTCCGTACGTTAAGAATTTTAAACAGAAAAAGACACTATTTTTGGATTTTTTATATTTTCTGAAAGCAAGTAAATACAAAAGCAATAAACACTCTATTTTTGTGAGAATCACTGGTAAGAAGATCATATTAGCAAAATCAAACTGTTTCACACATTTAGATAATTCTTTATTTAATTTTTCGTGAAAAGCAGTCCAGTATGTTTGTCCTCTTAAACAAAATGCATGAACATTTCAAGTACCATTACCATATGATACGTTAAGGTAATTTTATTATTGTTATACTAGCGTGTCCCACTTCAGGATATACCCCCGCGATCAAGGTATGCACAAAGATTCATCGTAGTAGGTGAGTATACTGAATTCATCCGTTTTGTTTTTCAACGTTTAGATAATTGGTGAACAGGTCAGTACTTCCGTACAGCAGAGAGACCAAAATATCTAACGAGGGCTAAGACAAATACCATTTTTGGTACGATTTATGCATTTTGCGCATTTGAATAACTCTCTTTGAGAGCTTCTTCATTTAAGGGTTTTGGCATTTTTAGCTCTTTTAAGATATCCTGGGTGTGTCTAGGTCAGCATGTATCTGGATGCAGCAGAAGGACACCCCTGATATCCCCAGATGAAATAACAGTATAAAGACCCAAAACTTCAGATTTTGGCAATCTATCAACGCAAGATTTAAGGTCATTAAACCATACACCACTGATGTGTTCCCCACTGATACACAGTTCATTTGAGTTTATATCACATTGGTAAGTTGATTATTTCATGCTTTTTGCCTACTGGTACATCATATAATGAAGCTGCTATCACACTTAAGCATTTTAATTTCAGTTTCAGTGTGACAGTCTAACTTGCTGATGTACTATCATTTCTCCTTTTTCACACAGTGATAACTGATTTTTGATTTTCTATTTTTTTTATGTTTTTGATTTTTCAATGTTTTTTTATTTTTGATTTTTTAAGAAAAGCAGAAAACTATTTACAAAATTCTTATGAAAAACTAGTTATTCAGGATTCCTCATCCCGTTGAGTTCGACTAAGTGTTCAAAGCGAGCCCGGTCAAAAGCTTTAGTATAAAGATCTGCCAGGTTATCTTCGGTATCGACTCGATGTAATTCAATTAGTCTCTTTTTAGCACAATCCCGTATAAAATGATGACGTATGTCAATATGTTTTGTGCGACTGTGTTTCACGGGATTATTAGTTATTGAAATTGTGGCATTATTGTCTATCATAATAGGAGTACGAGTGAAATCCAAACCGTAATCGTGCATCTGCTGTTGAATCCAGAGAACCTGAGAGCAGCAGCTACCTGCATCAATATATTCAGCTTCACACGTAGATGTAGACACACATGATTGCTTCTTGCATTGCCAAGACACGATCCTGCCTCCTAAGAACTGACAACCACCTGTTGTAGACTTCCTGTTCCACTTGCATCCTCCAAAGTCTGAGTCAGTGTAAGTGACAAAATTCAAATCACTATCAGCTGGATACCACAACCCAAGTTTAGGTTTCCCCTTCAAGTAACGAATAATAGCTTCACTGCTTTCATGTGTGACTCTTTTGGATTAGCCTGATATCTGGCACACAAGCATACAGCAAACATGATGTCGGGTCTTGAAGAAGTCAAGTACATCAGAGAACCAATCATTGCCCTGTATTGAGTTGGATCAACGTCTTCAGTACTTTCGTGATCTGGGCCAAGATTGTGATTTTCGCAAATAGGTGTGTTGAAAGTAGAGCAATCATTCATTTTGAACCGATCCAAAATGGCATACACATACTTCGTTTGATGAATAAACATCCCATCCTCCTTCTGTTCAACTTGTAATCCCAGAAAGTAAGACAGCTCACCCATAGCGCTCATTTCGAACTTGCTCTTCATCACCTGCTCGAACTCTTTACACATGTTTTCATCAGATGACCCAAAGATGATGTCATCCACGTACACCTGTACTAGCAGAAAATCTTCCTTTTTCCTCTTGATAAAAAGTGTACTGTCAATCTGACCTCTTTCAAAACCATTCTTGATCAGATGTGTAGACAGCGTCTCGTACCACGCCCTGGGAGCTTGATGTAACCCATACAATGCCTTATCAAGTTTGTACACTCGATCTGGATAATCTGGATCAACGAACCCATCTGGTTGTGAGACATACACCACTTCTTGGACTTTCCCGTAAAGAAACGCACTCTTCACATCTAGTTGGTAAACTTTGAAGCCCTTGAATGTTGCGAAAGCTAGAAACAAACAAATTGCCTCTAACCTTGCCACTGGTGCAAACACTTCATTATAATCAATCCCTTCTTGCTGATTGAAACCTTTTACCACCAATTGAGCCTTGTTTCGCGTCACTATCCCTCTGGCATTCTTCTTGCACTTAAACACCCACTTAGTGCCTATCTCTCTTTCACCTTTAGGAAGGTTAACTAACTCCCAAACTATCAACTTTGCAAACTGGGCCAATTCCTCTTGCATAGCTTCAACCCACGAATTGTCTTTAAGAGCCATATGAATGTTCTTCGGCTCCTCTTGGGAAATAAAACAGCTATACAAGCACTCGTTCACAATCCCAGTCTTCTCAATCGACACAAATAGGCCAGAATTCGCTGCTATGCTTCTTCTCGTCTGAACACCTGCATTAGGATCTCCAAGTATCATGTCAACTGGATGATCTCTATTAGCTCGTGTAGTAGCAACAGCATCAACTTCTAAATTTTCACCCAGGTTTGATCCAACCTCCCCTTGAATGTTCTGATCCGCAAATGGATTAATAAACTCCTCCCCCTCAATGGGTTCAGAGTCACTATCGCTTGAATCTGGATCAGCAACACCTTGGGAAGTTTCCCCAGCATTTGTCATATCAACATTCGATCTAGGCATGAACTCACCTTCATCGTCTCCACCAATCATTGTCTGAATCAACTATGAATCATCTGCATTTGGAAACTCAGGAATATTAAATGATTTAAAAGTGCTTTCATAATCATATAATATAGCAGGACCACTCGTTGATTGTTGAGGTTTGTAGGTAGTAATTTCAACATTGTAAACAACCTCAATTTTACCAGTTTTTAGATTAAAAACCCTTTTATTCGGTGTGCCAGGCACATAGCCTAGAAAGTAGCCATCGTCAGCCACCTCACCGAATTTTTCCTTATCTTTATTTCGCACAATGGTGCAGGGTAATCCAAATGGTTCAAAGCCTTCCAAGTTTGGCTTTTTGTTAAACATTAATTCATGACATGTTTTGTTAAAACGTTTAACAGTCAAAACTTTGTTCAGGACGTAGCAAGCTGTATTCACAGCTTCTCCCCATAAAAGAACTGGTAGCTTTGAATCTGAAAGCATCGTCCTAGCAGCTTCAATCAACGTCCTGTTTTTCCTCTCAGCAACTCCATTTTGTTGAGGTGTATAAGGAGCAGCATATTGATGTTCAATTCCCTTTCGAAGACAATAGAGATCCAGAATACGATTCTTGAACTCCGTGCCATTATCACTCCTTATCCTCTTGATCCTAGCATCATGAACGTTTTCCAATTTCGTAAAAAGATCTATCAGCATCTCCGCCGTCTCATCTTTTGTACCTAAAAAGAAAACCCATGAATAACGTGAGTAATCATCTGTGATAACTAAACAATAGTACTTTCCACCTATGCTCCTCACGTTCACTGGACCAAATAAATCCATGTGAAGTAAATCATAAGGGGCATCTATGGAATTTACTGTTTTAGATTTGTGAGGTTTCTTATGTTGTTTTCCCTTTTGACATGGAAGACATTTATCTTCCACTTGAAACCTCTGCATTGGAACCCCTTTCACTAGCTCATTTTTAACAAGGTAATTCATTTTTCGATAGTGAATATGGGCCATGCGTCTGTGCCACAACATTGATTCAGCTTCAGATGCTTTTGATAGTAAGCACGCCACCACAGCAGTTGGATCCTTAGCACCTATGTCCATGGCATAAGTGTCATTTCTCCTTGGCGCTCGCATCACTATCCAATCGTCCAGAATCTTCAAACCTGGTTTCAACACTAATGCTTCATTCTTGGTAAAATGGACCGAGTGACCCTTGTCGCAGACTTGTGATACGCTCATCAGATTGTGTTTAAGCTGCTCAACATAATTCACTTTATCCAGTGTAATCTTCCCATTGGTCACTTTCCCTCGGCCTGTAATTCTACCACCTTTAGCACCCGCAAAATTCACCTTTCCACCATCATAATCATCAAATTCAGTTAACAATCTCGCATCCCCCGTCATATGCCTGGAGCAGCCACTATCAACATACCACAAGTTGACAATCCTCCTTAGCAGCTCCTGCACACACCAACCAAGAAATTAGTTAGATTGGGGGACCCAAGCCTTAATGGTCTTGGGTCGTCCAAATTCACCAACTACTGGAACATCCATCCAATATCCATTACTCCTAACTGGAGTCTTGGATCTCAGACCTGTTGATGGAATTTGATATTGGCTTCCACTAGGTCTTTGGTCCTGAGGGTTCCTATATGTGTTTGGACTGTTTGAACTTTGAAAATTTTGATTCTGATATATTGAGTTTTGATTCCAAGAAGCATTATTATTGTAATTTCTAAAGCCATTGTTATAAAAAGTTCGACCACCCTGATTTTGGTATCGATTTTAATATTGACCTTGACCTCTGAAATTATTTGCATTATAATTGTTCATTCTTGGTGAACTGCTTCTAGGTCTGTCAAATCTGCCTAGTGGAGATCTAGGCTGAAACCTTGGTTGATTTCTTTGAAAACGAGGAGCTTGCGGAGTTCCTTTTTCAGCCTTATCTACACCAACAACAACATTTTCTGGTTGCTTAGGAGCAGATTTCTTTGGAGAATTTGCAACTTTCTCCTGTTTATCACCACTATTCTCTGGTGACTTCTCTCTTTTCCTCTCACTCACTTGTGCTTCACTCTTTTTGTTAGGACAGCAGCTAGCTACATGTCCCTTGGTGTGACATTTGAAGCACGATCTCTTTTTCGAAGACTTCTTTTCTGAAGCCTTAGAACTAGATTCGGGTTTTTCTTCTGATGATGCCTTAGAAGGATTTGGTTCAGTTTGCTTAGTTTCAGAATTTTCTATGTTCTTGTTTTTAGCAAACTCTATATTAGATTCATTTTCAATAACAGCTGTTTCGTTTTTCATGTCACTTCCTTGAACAAAATTAACCTTTTTAACAAAAGTTGGATTATTATTTTTAGGATGTGATGTATTCTTTTTCAAAACAAGTTTGCTGTTATTATCCTTCTTAGCATCAGCATTCTCAAAAACATTTCCTTGACGTGACGTGGAACTACTTGGTGACGTTGACACAAAGTCCATGAGGTCATCTTCATCAGGCAAGAAAGAATAGTCATGACTAACAGGAGGTGGAACTTCATTGAAACCATGAAATCCCACACTGGTTTTGTCATTACTTTTCTTCAAGCCACCCATCATATGTTTCATAACAAAAGTAGAGTCCCTGAATTGACCTAATTTCTTTTCAAGTTCAACAATTTTGAGTTGTGCATCTGACAACTCTTTGCATTTTTCAGAAATCTCTTTTGTTTTCTCTGCCATCATTTCATGAGCTAAGTCTATGACTTGAAGTTTTTCGTTTAGTTTACAGGTTAATGAGTCAATTTTACTTTCCTAACCTTTTATCTTCTTCAAGTATGACGATTCGTTTCTTTTAGCAAAAAAGTTTGCTTCTTTTATGTTTGACATCTCGCTCACCAGACTTTTGTTTTGTGTTGACAACCTGTCAACCTCACCCTGTAGTTCACGACATTTTAAACACAAAGATTTAGACTTTACCTCTCCTGTTTGTTTGTCAAGATTTGCCATTAGAGCCGCAAGCTGAGCTTCCATTCTTTTATATTTTGCTTCCTTTTTTTCAGCTTCCTTTTCATGCTCAGGCTTTTGCTTTTCCTCTTCAGCATCTTTTGTTTGATCACCCTTCTCTTCTTCAGCTTTACTCTCTATCTTGGCCTCTACCTCAACATCCACTTTTGCTTCAGCATCTCCCACAGTAGCTTCACCATCATCAACTGGAGTTATCTCTGCCATGAATGCCTGTGTGACATTGTCATCTTTTTCCAAGTGAATACTCCAGTCATATGAACCCTCTCTAGCAGTAGAGATCAGCGCTCTCGAGTTAGATTTGTTTGATGCATTCCTATTGTTTGAACTCTGACTCAAAGTCTCCTGCTTTTTTTTGACATTCCCTAGCAAAATGCCCATAACTTTGACAGTTAAAGCACCTCACTTTGGTCTTGTCGAAACCAACCGTCTTTCCTATAAACTTCCTTCCTATTCGGTTCATAAATCTCTTCACTCTTCTAGTAATCATAGCCATTTGCCACTGCAAATCCATATCTTCAAGATCATCAGGGTCAATCTGATCATAATCTTCATCCAAAGTGGCAGGATCAGATATCTTCCCCAGAATGTAGTTCTCATAAGAAGCAACAAATGAAGCAAGTAGAGCAAGATGCTCTTCAGCAGACTTCACACTCATTGGCATTGACTTAACACCACTACTCTGCTTCGAAGCTGGTGTTCTTTTGGCTCCTGTTGATCCTCCTGAAGCAGCTACAAAACACACATCACCATCTTCATTTACTGTGACCTGCTCGTTCTCACATGAAAGAAAAGCAGTAGCAGAGTCGCTAGAAGCGTTGTGAGATGAAGAAGGTGCAAGCCCATTGTAAATCGTTGGATCTTAAACCTGATCATATCCAGTGTCTTTCTTCTTCATACTGAGCTCATAAGCTCTCAGCTTGCCAACTACTTCTTCCAGCTCCTTTGTCTCATAATCTGCTTCACCCTTGATCATGAGAGTGTAGATATCCCACTTGGTAGGTAAGGCATCGAGCAGCTTGTCATTCTTTTCAACGTCAGTATAGCAATCAATCTTATAGTTTTCCATTTCTGACATCAGATGATAGTAACGAGTGATGATGTCCTCAAGTGACTCATGCTTCATGTGCTTGAAAATAGCAAACTGCTTCTTCAGTAGATCAATCTTGTTTTTCTTAACATCTGCATTTCCTACATATCGTTTTTCTAATGCATTCCACATATCTTTTGAATTTGTGTACTTTGTGAATGTATGCTTGATGCTATCAGGTAACGACATTTTAATTGCAGCCAATGCTCTCTTTTCAGCCTCATACATCTTTTTATCATTCTCTTCCATGTTCACATAGGCTGTTCTACGTGGTCTGCCCTCACAGTCGTGAGTAGGGTTTGTGTACCCATCTTCAATACATATCCACATGCGCATGTCTTGATATTCAATGAAGGATTGGAAACGATCCTTCCATGTCAAATAATTTTCCACCTTCATCATCTTAGGCGGTTTGTTGGTAGTGCCAACCTCATGCTCCATTCTCACCAGCTCATTCAAACTAGACATGTTCGACATTTTTAACGTAACAGACTGATAATACCGTACAAAATTTTTCCGAAAACAGTGGTTACCAAATTACACCGTTAGAATCGTATCGAAAAGATGAGTCTAATGATATCTAATGTCAAAAACCGAAATCGGGATTTTCCAATTCGACGGTGCAGACGGTTCTGTCAAACGAGCTACGGATCAATTTCTAATTTCAAAACAGTGAATTATTTCTTACGCTTGCTAGAAAATATTCCACCACTTTAAATATGCTGTTAATTTCGCTGGGTAATCACTTAAATTCGCTGGTCTTATACTTGTTCAATTTCGCTGATCAAAGTTCAAAGGTTCGCAGGTCAAATTCGCTGTTCAAGTTCGCTAGACAAATTCGCTGGTTTATTTCGCGATTACGACGGCCAGTAAATTCGTCTTGAACCGTAATAATTTCGCTGAGGAAAATTATACGGTTACCAAAGTCGCCTTTGGATTTAACTTTGCCGGTCACCGAGTAATCAAGTCACAAATTCGCTGGTAAAAATTCTGGATCAGTTAATTTCGCAGGTCTACTAATTTCGCAGATCAGTAAATATGGAAATTCAATCTGATCAAAATTCTGAAGATTTTTCTGATTCTCCTAACAACTTCCTGCAAAATCGAAACAACAAAATATCAGTAAATTTCGAAAATCAGTAAGAAACAGAACGAAGAACATGAAGAACAGTCTTCGAATCTTCAAGTCTATCAGCCGAAAACTTTTCCAGAATCAACAAATTCTTCCCAGAAATCATGCAAAACAGCAATCAAACAAACCAGAAGATCAAAACAGCCAAAAAATTACGAAAATTTTATCAAACCAACAGAAAATTTTGAAACCCTAATTTTCGGGTTTCAAAATTTCGAAAAACTCCCTGTTTCTCCAAGAACAATTCTGAACCGAGCCTCCAAGAGCCTAACGCTCTGATACCAATTGTAGGTCCCCTATATGTATGGATCTTTCACATAATTGTCTTTCCAATCAGGAGTGTGGAATCCTCTTGATCAGAATATAGCAGAATGAGTAGAAACAGAAATCAACAATTCACTTTCAAACTGGGTTTCTATTGATTATCAATCACTCAAGAATTACAATCAATCTAAACCCTAACCACACAATTTCGTCCAAGCACTTAGTCTCTCACGAAATTCCTCACAAAACTGTTTTGGCTGATTAACCTAAACCCTAAAGCCTAACCTTGTTTATATAACACAAGGTTTGCTACTTGGGCTAGATTAAACCTCATGGGCTGCGAATTGGACAGGCCCAATTCGCCCCCACACACCCAATCTGTTTGGGTTTGGTTAGCCCAAACATTACTACTCACTAATACAAAGCTAAACCCGCTAACCGTTTATCGTTTAACTAATTACAAGATATCCAAAGACCAAATCTAAGCTGTTGTCACAATCATGCACCAACATCTTTTCTTCTCCAGAGATTCTAGTCTTGGACACGGCCCATGTCTGGTGGACACGACCCGTGTCAAGTCTTCTGATCTTGCCATTTTCTTGGTTTGGACGAGGATTGGGGCTTGGCGAGTTGCGTTAATCCTCCTTCTTTGTATTTATGTTGATTTTTGCTATTATTTTGCTCCTCTTGTACATTAAAGCTCTTTTGACCATGTAAATTAAAAAGGAACAAAGAAACAAGCTTTTTCCAACAGTAGTACCGAAAAAGGGCTGATTTTACGTCGTATTTGATATAATTTATATGTTGTATTTTATGCATATCAGAATGCATAGAGTGGTGACATGTGAGGGTGTGAGTATAAATTTTAGATATATTTTAAGCTATTTTTACTCGCGAATCAAGCTTTAAATTTATAAAACACGATACAATACTATCACTCTATATACGTTAGGGCAAGTGCACCCATCGCAGACGTAGTATATAGTGATGGTAAGATTCCGAGGTCATCCAAGGACACAAGAGTTTTTAGTACCGGCTTATCGTTAACGTCTAATCTAACCAAATTTGATAAAATTTTTTGAAAGATTTAAAGATAAACTAGAAAATAAAAATATAAATGTAAGGAAAAACAAATAGACAAGAAGGAATCACTTGGTTCTAAATCCTCTTTTATGTATCCTTTGATGATTTCCGCACTTTGGGCTTTTTATGAGATTATCAACCTTTTGGTTTGAATATGCAAGGATACAGTCCCACAAGGTCGGATTATTGAAAGCTAATTAAGTAAGTTATTAATGCGAAAAGTGGTAGGCCCCCTTCCAGGCAGCGTTACCCTCAACCTATTGGTCTGAGTCAGCAAGGATACGGTCCCGCAAGGTGGATTTAATATTTTAATAGTAGTTTATAGATAAGGGATTAGAAGTGGTTCTTACTTACCCCGATTTAATGCTATCTGCCTCAAGGGAAGCCCTACTAAGCTTGAATCAGGTCCTCGCAGGATCTATACACTAAACGAGGCAATAAACTTACCCAAACACCCTTCTAACTCCCTTCCAGGCAGTTAACTCGCTTTATAGACCGTAAAGACATGAATGAGTGAATCAACAAAACATGAAGAAATAATTAAGTAAAATTCACCTTCAATTTAGAAAACTAGTTGTTAAAGTCATTAATACAAACCCAAATAAAAAGTTGCCAAAGATTGGAAATCAAAATTAATACATAAAAGATTTGTCTTCCTCAAGTGGTGTAAGAGATTTAGAAAAACATGGCCTTTGTTTGACAAGAACTCTTACGATTGATCTTGGATCCCGAGACTACTACACACTCTAAAAGATGAATGGTAGATGATAGATGATGGTAGTGGGTCTTGGTGTTGTAGTGGTGGTGGACTGATGGAAAGTGTGAGATAAGTGGTTTGCCAAGGGATGAGTTGGAATGAAACCAAGCAACCCTATTTATAGCTGGAAACAGATCATCCACACGGCCCCGTGCGCATGGCATGGCCCTGTGGTCTTCACTTTCTCTCCCTTCATTAGCTGCAGACGTCATGTCTTTGTACTAACACCCCGGGGTGGTAGAGCACGGCTTCGTGGTGATTGTACTTGCTGTAATATTTCAGATTCTGCGAATCTTAGAGTTGACCATAGACAATGTTGAGTTGGCACGACCTCGTGTTAGTTTGTCTTTTGCTATTGTCTTTTTTTGCATGGAATCTTGACTGGGCACGACCCCATGCCTGGTGGGCACGGTCCCGTGCCTAAGCTTCTGTTTTTGTTATTTTTGTTGGTTTGGATATGGATGGGGGTTTAGTGAGTCATGCCAATCCTTCTTCTTTGTATTTATGTTGGTTTCTTCTGTTAATTTGTTCCTTTTGTTCGTTTAAGCTCTTTTGATCCTGAAAATTAAAAGTAAACAAAGAAACATGCTTTTTCAAACATTAGTACCGAAAAAGGGTTGATTTTACACCTTGTTTGATATAATTTATATGTTGCATTTTACGTACATCAAATACCCCCACACTTGAATCTTTTCTTTTCCTCAAGCAAAACTCTAAAATGTGGCATACACACTGATATGCGTAAAATGCAACATATAAATTGTATCAAATAAGGTATAAAAACAACCATTTTTAGTACTGATGTTGGGAAAAGTGTGTTTTCTTTGTATACTTTTGATTTTCAGGATTAAAAGAGCTTAAATGTGTAAAAGGAACAAATTAACGGAAAAAACCAACATAAATACAAAAGAAGAGAAGTTGACACTTCATACCGACCCTCCAAGCGTCACCCCAAGACCAAAAAAAACAAGTCATAAGGCTGACATGGGGCTGTGCCAGTTCAGCACAGGGCTGTGCCCAATTCCAGATTCCATGAAGAAAAAGACAGACAGAAGCAGACAGGAGACACGAGTCCGTGTCCCATGGACATGTGGCCGTGGTGAACTCCAAGATTTGTAGAATATTGGATAGTATAGCAAGTACAAGCAAGTACAAGCAAGTACAAGCAAGTGCAATGGTTACGGGGTCGTGCCGATGACACACAGGGTCGTGTTAGTATAACACATGACATTACCGTTAATGAAGAAGAGAGAGAATGAAGGCCACGGGGCCGTGTTATAAATAGGGGTGCTTTGTTTTATTCCAACTTATCCCTTGGCAAACCATTTTTCTCACCCTTGCCACCACTCCACCACCACTACAACACCAACACCCACCCACCACCATCATCCATCTTCCATCATTTAGAGTGTGTAGAGTCTCGGGATCCAAGATCGATCGTAAGAGTTCTTGTCACACAAAGACCATGCTTGGCTAAACTCTTCGATCACTTGGTGAAGACAAATCTTTTATTTATTACTTTTTGATTTCTAACCTTTGGCTCCTTTTTATTTGGGTATGTATTAATGACTTGAATAACTAGTTTTCATATTGAAGGTAAGTTTATTTAACCATTCTTCATGTTTTGTTGATTCACTCATTCGTGTCTTTACAGTCTATATAAAGCACATTAACTGCCTGGAAGGGGGTTAGAAGGGTGCTTGGGTAATTCTATGTCTCGTTCAGTGTAAAGATCTTGCGAGAACCTAGTTCAAGCCTAGTAAGACTTCACGAGTGGGTCATACAATCTTCCTTGGGAGAAGTAAGTACCGCGTGAATCCCTTATCTATCAACTACTATTAAATCTTTAAACCAACCTTGCCGGACTGTGTCCTTGCTGACTCAGACCAGTAGGTTGAGGGAAACGCTGCCTGGAAGGGGGCCTACCACTTTTCGCATTAATAACTTACTTAATTATCTTTCAATAATCTGACCTTGCAGGACTGTATCCCTGCTGAATCGGACCAATAAGTTGAGGGTAATGCTGCCTGGAAGGGGACCAACTACTATAACTTAAAGATAATCTCTTAAAATGCCCAAAGTGCGGAAATCATTAAAGGATACATAAAAGAGGAGTTGGAACCAAGTGATTCCTTCTTGTATATTTGTTTTTCCTTACATTTTATTTTCATTTTTTTAGTTTCTCTTTTTATAACTTTCAAAATTTTTTATCAAAATTTGGTCAGATTAGACGTTAACGATAAGCCGGTACTAAAAGTTCTTGTATCCTTGGACGACCTCGGTATCTTGCCATCACTATACTACGTCCGCGTTGGGTGCACTTGCTCTAACGTGTGTAGAGTGATAGTATTATATCGTGTTTTATAAATTTTAAACTTGATACACGAGTAAAAAGAGCTTAAAATATATCTAAAATTTATATACACCCGCACACACGTCAAGTTTTTAGCGCTGTTTCCAGGGACATAAGGATTTTAAGAAAGCTTAAAATTAGCTGCCTAATCAAATTCTAAACATTTTTCAAAACTGCGCGCCCATTTTCAATTTTTTTTCTTTTTACAGTAGGTTTAACACGGGGCCATGCCACTTGGACACACCCACGTGCTGCAAATTTTCAGAAAAACTTTCAAGAAATTCATGTTTTACTTCTTCTTTTGAAAATCAATGTTTGGTATCTTCTCATGCCAAGTTTTTAAAAGAGTTAAACACTACTACTAAAATCGAAGAGTTAGTTAGCATCAGGATAAGAATGATAAAAGTTCACTAATACAAGATGA
>JARYGA010034963.1:0-17753 GCA_030545235.1 Helianthus tuberosus | reverse complement strand
TCAATTTCTTGGGCATGTTGTTAGTGAGTATGGTATCCAAGTAGATCCTGCTAAAGTTGAAGCTGTCATGAATTGGCATGAGCCAAAGACGCCTACTGAAATTCGTAGTTTCCTAGGTTTGGCAGGATACTATAGGCGATTCATTGAAAACTTCTCAAGGATTGCTGCACCCCTGACTTCGCTGACACGTAAGAAGATTAAGTTTGACTGGGGTCCTAAGCAGCAGGAATCCTTCGATATTCTGAAACAAAAGTTGAGCAATGCTCCGGTACTGACATTGCCTGATGGAATAGAAGAGTTTGTAGTTTATTGTGATGCATCACACACAGGGATGGGATGTGTGCTTATGCAGAAAGGCAAAGTCATTGCCTATGCTTCACGGCAGTTAAAGGTGCACGAAAAGAATTACACCACCCACGACTTGGAGTTGGGTGCCGTTGTATTCGCACTAAAACTGTGGAGGCACTACTTATATGGAATAAAGTGTGTGATCTATTCTGATCACAAAAGCCTTCAACATCTGTTCAACCAGAAGGACTTGAACATGAGGCAACGCCGTTGGATGAAAACTCTGAATGATTACGATTGTGAAATAAGATACCATCCCGGCAAGGCGAATGTAGTCGCCGATGCCTTGAGTCGGAAGGAGAAGGTGAAACCCATCCGAATCAATGCCAAGAGCATGGAATTAAAGAACAGCTTGATAGAAAGGTTGTTAGCTGCACAGAAGGAAGCTGTGTTGGAAGCTAACTATCCTAACGAAATGCTAGGAGTAACTGAGGAGTAGTTATCTCTTAGTAAGGATGGAATTCTTAGATTGAATGGACGGATATGGGTTCCAATTTATGGAGGACTCCGAGATGTTATCCTCCAGGAAGCCCACAGCTCTAAATATTCTGTTCATCCTGGAGCTGATAAAATGTACCAGGATCTTAGGGCAAATTATTGGTGGATAGGCTTGAAGAAGTCTGTAGCTACCTATGTAGCTAAATGCTTGACGTGTGCGCAAGTCAAGGCAGAACATCAAAAACCGTCAGGTTTGCTACAACAACCTGAACTTCCTACTTGGAAGTGGGAAATGGTGACTATGGATTTTATCACCAAGTTACCCAAGACAAGGAAAGGAAATGACACCATCTGGGTGATAGTTGACCGACTGACTAAGTCAGCACATTTCCTACCTATTAAGGAGACCTACAACTCTGATTTGTTAGCCCAACTGTACGTTGATAAGATTGTAGCCTTACATGGCATACCTGTAGCTATTATCTCTGATAGAGATACTAGGTACACGTCACATTTTTGGAAGAGTTTCCAACAATCTCTTGGCACACGTTTGAATTTTAGTACGGCTTATCATCCACAGACTGACGGTCAGAGTGAGCGTACTATTCAAACGTTAGAAGACATGCTGCGTGCATGTGCGATCGATTTGGGAGGTAGCTGGGATAAGAATCTGCCATTGATCGAATTCTCCTACAACAATAGCTACCATACCAGCATAAAGGCTGCGCCTTTTGAGGCATTATACGGTAGAAAGTGTAGATCGCCTGTTTGTTGGGCGGAAGTTGGAGAAGTCCAGTTAACAGGACCAGAGATCGTGTTCGAAACGACGGACAAGATTGTCCAGATTCGTAACAATCTCCAAGCTGCCCGGAATAGGCAGAAGATTTACGCTGATCCAAATCGTAAGGATTTTCACTTCGAAGTAGGTGAAAAAGTCCTACTTAAAGTGTCACCCTGGAAGGGAGTGATGCGATTTGGTAAGAAAGGTAAACTAAGCCCGAGATACATAGGACCTTTCGAGGTTATCGAACGTGTCGGGTCAGTTGCCTACAAGTTAAACTTACCTGAAGAGCTCAGTAGTATACACAATGTGTTCCACATCTGCAATCTAAAGAAGTGTTTCGCTGACGAATCAGTGGTTATACCCTATACAGATGTGCATATTGATTAGAGCTTGAAATTTGTGGAAAAACCTTTGTCGATCGAAGATCGACAGGTGAGGAAGCTTCGAAGGAAGCATATACCTTTTGTAAAGGTCAAATGGGATGCCTGTAGAGGTCCCGAGTATACGTGGGAGGTTGAGTCCACCATGAAAGAAAAATACCCTTACTTATTTCAGTAAATCTCAGGTCGAGATTTATTTTAAAGGGGTGAGGATGTAACACCTCGAAAATTTACGTCCTATAATGTGTTGACACGTGTCATAGGTTTGAACGTGTAAAATAATGTTCTTGAAGGACTAAAGTTGACGAACAGTGAAACTGTGTAATTAGAAGGGTTCAAAGTGTCAACAATGAATAAATATACTTTGCAATAACCCTACATGATGTTTATAACCTTAAACGAATAGATCATGGATCATACGAAGCGAATTGTGAAAGAAAGTGAGATATTACAAACTACAGGGGTTAAATGCGCCAACATGTTTAAGTTATACCTCTGAGTGACCATTTGACAAACCCGAAGCTTTGTAACGATTAATTATGCTCACTGGAACCTACCATAAAAATTTCACCAAGTTTCGTTACCGTATGAGAAAGTTGTGATAAAATTCGTATGTAAGGGTTTGAATCGTTAACATTGAAATTTAGGGCTTTTCGGGTGATCACAAAGTTACCCGAGAACTTGACAAAGTGGGTATAAGTCTTAAAGCCCCATATGTTAATATTATAGGATAAGAATTCAGTAAAACAAGTGAAAACGACCTTTCGGGGGACCAAGGACCAAAATGCAATAACGAAAAACATGTTTTGCAAGTTCTGATGGGCCACGCGGCCCGCCTCCCAGATAACAGAAGGCCACGCGGGCCGCCTACGACTGCCAGTTGCAGAAAAAACAGGCAGCTGCCTGTTGATGCTTGTAACCGACTCCAATCTCATTTTTTCGATACCTTGGGCTGCCTAAGGTGGTTTTTAGCATGTAGGGCACTTGTGGATGTTATTGTTTCACTCCTAGACTTAGGTGTTGATGATCCATGCATGTTTGAAGTATTTATAAAGACCCACATTATGCAACATTGATCATTCATCAACTTCTGAGCATTTCCAGAGCATACAAGCAGGTCACAAGCATCCCACATCATCTATTAGTCGTGTGTAAGTATGCCTAACCTTCTCTAATTCATTTATACTTAGTTAAAAGCCTAGAAATCAAACCGTCGTAAATACGGTTTGACTTCGTGATAAATCACAATCGGTCCAGAGTTTAGTCGAATCGAAAGTTGTTATAAGTTGGTATTTATATGGGTAATAAACCCCTAAAAGGTCATCCACTGATTTCAATCTTAACTATGTCGTTTGGTCGAGTCAAACTTCTTCCGAAAAGTCAACAGAAATGTTAATCGCATATTTAATGATACGAAAGGCGTGTAATTTGTTTTATCAGTCATACAACTTGAAAATAAGTATAATAACTTGTCTAAGCTTGTTTGATTCGACAACTTTATGTTTTGAACCGATTCGGAACCGAGAGACGCAAAAGTTTGACTTTTGCTTTGACCTCAGTTCTGACCCGATTTATATAGGTTTGGACATGCCTTAAGGTTCCATTAGGACCTAGTTACATGTGTGTATAAGCCTCTGCGTTTATACCACTCGAATCCCTAATCGTCCGATGTTTCCGTTAAACGCCTAAATATTGACCGTAATGCCCTTATTACCATAAAACGAGATTTTTTGGAAATGTGAAAGTACCATAATCTTAGCTACTGATTTTTAGACTTGTACCTAAAATTTCACATCAGTTGGAGGTCTAGATAAGGAGTTATGCTTAATGACGTAATTTGAATGCTTTTAAGTAATTAAACGGCGTCATTAGCGTAAAGCCTATCTAAGCCCACTTTTTGACACCAAACCTTTTACCCACTGATGTGATATAATATTTTGGGATTTTTAAAGATTTTTAATTATTTTTAAACCGATCATAAGCTAGGATTAGTGCCTTAATTCGGTTAATACCGAATTTACCCTTTTCAGCCATAAAATGAGTTTTACAAATCCTTTTAACGCCAATCCAATTGCTATTGATTTTAAATAATAAATGGAGTATTTTGAGCCTGTTTATTTGATCAGAAAACTCAGAATCGTATTTTAACCCGTACATCGCTTAAAACGACTTTATACGCGTATTTAACGCATAGTTTGGGTTTAAAACTATTTTAGTATATAAGACTTATTACCAAAGGTTATAACCTGTTAAAATAAGCTATTTTACTGAACAACTCAGACCCGGATCACAGGTGTCTAATTAAACCCTTTTATAATCTTTAAAATGACCAAAATACCCCTACGGGGCTTATAAAGAGAGTAAACTCGTTTTGGGCATCATGGGTGATATCCTACTGATATCACAACTTATTTAAGGCGTGTTAACTTAGGAAACCTGTTTAGGACTCTTACGGATACCCGTTACGCTTCATGCGCGTTCGGTTCGGTTTATGTAACTAGTTTACATAAATTAGCCGAAACGGGTCAAACCTGATCGGTTTGGTCTCAAAATCCAGAATGTGTATCATATACCCATATTAAGAAAGTCTTCAAACTTGTCGGGTCTAAATCACACTCTATCCGGTCTTCGCTTAATCGTGCGTACGAACCGTATCTTTAAAACTAACCGGTCTAAGCGTAAGCTTAACTAAAGACCCGTTAGGATTCTAATAGGTTATTATAAACCTTCGTTCCAGATTAGGAGAACCAGTAAAAGATACTTGCACTTGCTGATTTTGAACTATACTTGCTCAGGTAAATACTTTTAACTTATTTTCCCTATACGGGCTTGGGGTACGGTATATAAAATACCGCTTGGTCCGGCATTGAATCTTTAATCGAATAGAGGTTAAATCATTGATATGCTACGTTTTGAAATGTTTTGTTGCTTAAAGCCTTTGGGGGGTTAATGACCATGTCCCGGATACCCCTGGCATCATTTTACGAAATGGCCACGACCTTAGCACTCAGGTGTAGGCGTACACCTGTCAGTGTCTCATTATATAAAGTGGTGTGTCTATTGATCTTTAACCCGGTCTAAGGATCGGACTACTGAACGCATAAGAAACATGTAATTCGTTTACAAGTTTATATATTTACATAATTATCCCAAGTTATAAAATATTATTTGTGCCATGTGCCTTAAATGCATTTTATTAAACTCTTTTCAAAATGAGTCGGTTGATTGTATTTACCAGTGTAAACTGACGTATTTTTCTTAAAAAGGTTAAGTGCAGGTACTACGCGAAATAGGCTGGCTTGTCTCCTAGCATCCACTTTAAGTCTCGCCAGCTTGGATGTCATAAACTGTTGAACATTTGTTTCCTTTTTATTTGATCTACCTGTGGATTTATATTCGACTATTTGTGATACTTAATATTACAATATCATTTGGTTGAATTAAATCTATACTTTGCTTCCGCTGTGCATTTAAATATTGTGTTGTTTGACTATTATGTTGCCAACCACGTCACGATACTCCCCTACCGGGCCCACCGGTAACACGTGGAAATTTGGGGTGTGACAAACATTTAGGTAGTGTTTGGTATGTATTACGAGGGAATGAAAATAACTGTGATTGGTTGGTCGAGGTAATGGAATCACACATTACATAAGGTAGTCTATTACCTCTAAAAACCTCAAATTCATTCCATCTGCCCCTTGGTTTTTTTCATTCCATTCCCTCTCCCATCCTTCATCACCACCACCGACCACCACCACCCGTCATCGCTACCATCACCTGCCACCGCCACCACTACCACCTTCGTCTCTGACCACTAGCACTATTGTAGACCACCGCCATCGCCACCACTCGTCACCGCCGACCACCACCACCCATCGTCGTCGCCACCCTCCACCACCGACTACCAGCGCCATCGCCACCACCACTGACTATCGCCACCGGCCGTTGTCGCCACTCACCACCCTTGCCACCATCACCCGCCACCACCACCACCACCCACCACCCAC
The DNA here is from genome assembly GCA_030545235.1 of Helianthus tuberosus. Classification (NCBI taxonomy): domain Eukaryota; kingdom Viridiplantae; phylum Streptophyta; class Magnoliopsida; order Asterales; family Asteraceae; genus Helianthus; species Helianthus tuberosus. The sequence goes on along the minus strand of JARYGA010034963.1, from coordinate 11,793 downwards.
TACCGCCACCCACCGCCAATCTTATTTTTTCATCTTTACATAAAGTAATGATTTATTTCATTCCACATGGTAACCAAACAAGACCATGCAATGGTAATGCTCCATTTAATTCTTTTATCCATTCCATTACCTTGTCCATTCCGTTAAACGAACCTACACTTTAAGAGAACTTCCTACAGCTTCAACAAGATTAAGAGTTTCAGCCAAGTAAGTTGCGAAAGAGTAAAATCTAATCATGAGAAATCATTCTAGCTTTGATTAAGTTCTTTTAAGTTGGAAAACTTACCAATGCTGTAACATCCCGCAAAAATATATATTTAATCATAATGTGACACATGTCAAAACTCTCCATTTAGTTCCGATTTGTGGAAGGAGAGTGACCAAATACGTCAAAAAGGAGAAAGATATATAGTCCAAGGACTAAAAATATAAAAATCCCAAAAAAAATCATGGAGGTCCCTTATGGACCGCAAGGCTTAAACCTTACGGTCCGCAAGCAGATTCAAATTGATTGCGCACCAGGGGTCCTTACGGACCGCAAGGCATAACCCTTACGGTCCGTAAGGGATGCCCAGTGATAGCAAAATGGCAGATGTCATTCTTTAGATGCCATGCTGCCACATCTCCGTGAATTTGCCACTTCTTTTCCTCCTTGTGACACCTAAGATGCCACTAATAAACTTCTAATCAGTTGGGATTACACTTGGCATGATTTGGGAACATTATGATTAGTATAAATAGCATGTCTGGGTGTTCATTCAAAGTCACACCTTCACAATCACTCTAAAATACTTCTTTGGAGCTTCCTTGGTCAATTTCAATTATTTAGTTAGAATTCAACTTAAAGTCAAACAGTTTGACTTTTCATTTGACTTTCAGTTCTGACGACTATTGTCAAGTCAAAGTTCGAATTGAACTTTCCTACGTGATCGTAATAAAGAAGGTATGAATCCCCTGTTATCATACCCTCTGACAATCACGTTAAGTAGGTGAAATGATGAGTCAAGCATGTTATATTTAAAAGTCAAAACTAGAAAATTTGTGCTTTGCGATAATTGAACTTTTAACTATCTAAAACAATTGTTTTGAAATCATATCAGTTTGTATAGACTTATAAAACATATTTTGACATGCTCAACTCATCATAATGAGTTTAGCACTTATTCTTATGTCGAAAGTCAAGCAGTCTTACTTTATTTAGACTTTTGATTCTAACCCATTTGGTCTACTTTGAAACCTAACCATGGCATGTTTTGTGACCATAATATTGTAGAGAATAACCTTCTGAGGTTATACCTTATGGTCATACCATTTGAAGGGTAAATCGACAAGTCCACCATATATACTTTTAAAATGTCAAAAATACCCCTACGGCATAAAAATGGTTTTAAAACCTACGAGGCACATAATCTGACCTCAAAACTGATTATATGTTATTTGGAAATATGTTTTTACATAACGAACTTGTCATAGACCAATTCGACCATCCGACGCCACGTTTACGCAAATGACTAGTTTATATATATATATATATATATATATATATATATATATATATATATATATATATATATATATATATAGAAACGGGATCAGGAGAAAACGCTCAAAAGTGTGAGAACGGTGAGAACGCTTCCTGGCCCAACACGTGTCATGCCGCTTAGAGAAGGGCGGATGGGCTTTTTTTGTCCTTTCATATTTCTTTTTTTTAAACACGTGTCACTTCATCTTTCCATTTTTTGGCGCTTAATAAATACGCGGCGTTTTATTGTTAGTAGATCTGGATCATAGTAAACATTTTTGGCGTTTTAAGTATGATACAGGTCTATAATGTGACAGACAATTATGGCATTTTGAAAAGATAAATAAATTCAGTTTTCCATGTTGTGGCTTTTAATATAATAAATGTTTGTCAATAATGTTACCGTCTCTTCATTTTACTGTTTAGCAATTACTGTTTCGTTCAATTTCATCTGTGAATTAGTGTTGATTTTTCCAGTAATACCTTGTTTGACGTTTTTGGCTTTTTATAGCAACATCGTGCTTTGCTAGCACCCGTTCTCTCAGTTTTCACACTATCAGGCGTTTTGGTGTTTTTGGCGTTTTATAAAAAAAAAATTGTTAGTAGATAATTAGATAATAAAATCAGAGAATTAGATAACAAACAATAGAAATTGAAAAAAAAAATAAAAATTATAATCTAATTTCTCTTCCAAATCTTCACCGTCATTAGCCTCTTCTACTTTAACCTTTTTGGCGTTTTGAACCTGTTTTGAATACATTATGTAGATCCTTATTTTCCTACATAACGCTCGTCTTCATTAAGCGGTAAAAGGGTCTTTTACTTCTTTTTTTCTTGAATATTTGTCCATCTCATTTAGCAAAAGCTTATAGAGATATCCACCTCAGAGTAGATTCCATTCAGTGAAACTTCATTCAAAACAATACTCAATATAGAAGAAATGAGGTTCCGCATCTGTGGCTTTTTTAAGTATCTTTTTTTGGCGTTTTTAAAGTGAATGGTTTCTTGGAAAGATGGCGTTTATTTTTGGTGGTGTGATCAATTGATTGTGCAGAGACGTCTCTTATAGGATGTTTTTTTGGCGCGTAGTTTAGGCAGGATTTTTATTTATAATAAATGATATTAATAAAGTAGCCGTCTTTTCAGTTACTGTGTGTATTTTTTACTGTTTTTGTTCAACTTTTTATGAGTTTTTATGGTCATAGACATTCCATCTTCCAAGTTTGGCGTTTTTTAATGGCTTTAAGTAGTTTTTGGCCTTTTTTTCCATTTTTAGCTTTTAATAATACTTCTCCAAATTACTTTTATTATAGGTTAGGAGTTTTTGGCGTTTTACTACATTATGGCGTTTTACTGCATTATGGCGTTTCCCAATCTTTATGACTTTTTGGCTCTTTATTAAACTTTTTTATTCTTAGTCGAAAAATACATAACAAACAACAGAAAAGGAAAATTAAAAAACTGAAAATAGAAACAATTCATCTTCCAAATCTTCACTGTCATCAGTGTTTTTCTTCTTTGAAACATGTTCACTGGTGGTTTGGCTTTGTCATGCTTGTGTTTTTGTGGTTGTTTGGAAATACAATATGACATGAGTTTTTTCTTTGAATATGTATCTTCAAACCACTCATCAGTGTCATTCGTCTATTCATGCCATTATAATATTCATCAATAACAAAACACAAAAACTGACATAAGTTTGACACCAGTATCTTTTTCTTGAAGTTTTGTCCATCTCATTCAGCAAAAAGTTATTTGAGTCACAACACCTCAGGAAAGAATGCATTCTCCGAAACTTCGCATAGAACAATATTGAATATATAAGAAACGATTTTTGGCATTTTTGGCGTTTTACTGAGTAAATAGTGTATATGAAAGAAACGTCCATTTTTTTGGAAATTTTTGATATTTTGAGAGTTTTGGCGTTTTCTAAGATGATTGTATATAGTAAAATATGCCGTTTTTTGAGTAGGTGTGTTTGATGTTTTGGAATTTTCGGCGTTGTAAGCTGAATGTTATATAGTATAAAATATGGCGTTTTCAGGTTGGGGGAGGTGTGTTCTTATGTTTGAGAATGCTTTGTTTATATAGGGATGCGTTTTTGCCAGTAATGGCGTTTTATTAATTACTTTGGCGTTTTGGTATAGATGTGTAAAGACCTTTTTACCCTTAATGAAACGCGTCCACTCAATAGAATTCGTGTTATTTACGAAAATGCCACCGCGCCAATCTAGTCCATAGATTGTTTTGATCGGACGATTCATAAGCGTTCTCACCGTTCTCACACTTTCCACCGTTTTCTCTAAATCCCGAACCTATATATATATATATATATATATATATATATATATATATAGGACAAGGATCCGTTAGGAACCACCCTTTATTGCGAAAACCGCGAGAACCAATGTGAACACAACCAAAAATACCTAAAAATAGCTAAAAAACACACAAAAAAAAATTTAATATTTTTTATACAAAAATCGCTACTTTTAGTAGCCAAAAAAAAAATAGTAGCCAAAAAAAAAATATTTTTTTTTGGCTACTAAAAGTAGCGATTTTAATGTAAAAAATATTAAAAAAAATGTGTGTGTGTTTTTTTTTCATATTTTTTTAGGTTTTTTGAGGGTTTAGTTTATAGCATTTTAGCTTGAGGGGGGGGGGGGTTAGTTTTTAGCATTTAGCTTGGGGGGGGGGTGTTAGGTTTTTGGGGGGAGGGGGGTTAGGGTTTTTTTTTTTGGGGGGGGGGGGTGGGGGTTAGGTTATTTTAGGTATTGTTGGTTGTGTTCACATTGGTTCTCGTGGTTCTCGCAATAAAGATGGTTCTCGCATAAACCTTACCATATATATATATATATATATATATATATATATATATATATATATATATATATATATATATATAGGAATAAGTTAAAATGAGAACCACCTCGAGTTGTAAGAACCAGTGAGAACCACCCCCGCGGGGGGCCGTTGACCACGAATTTTTTTTTACACCTAGATCCGTATATTTTAACACGGGGGGTAAATTTTGGGTTCAAACGGCGCGCCCGAGGGGGGTAGTTTTTTACGCCCAAAGTTTGGTAAAAAAAAAAAGAAAAATTAAAAAAATTAAAAAAATTAAAAAAACCCAAACTTTGGGCGTAAAAAACTACCCCCTCGGGCGCGCCGTTTGAACCCAAAATTTACCCGCCGTGTTAAAATATACGGATCTAGGTGTAAAAAAAATTTCGTGGTCAACGGCCCCCCGCGGGGGTGGTTCTCACTGGTTCTTACAACTCGAGGTGGTTCTCATTTTAACCTTCCCCTATATATATATATATATATATATATATGTATGTATATAGTGGAGAGTTCAAATGAGAAGAAAATTTTTGTAAGAAGAAAAAGAAGAAATTTCAACCAATAAGAATGCTTTATTTTACTTCATTTAATATAAGTATTTAATGTTATTATAAGGGTACATTGGTAAATCTACATAGGTTATTAATTTGTAGTATTTCTCTTTAATAGCTAACTACATTAAATAATTTGTAACTTATCTTCAAAATATATATTTTTTCAAAAAAAATAAAATAAAATAATTTAGTGTGTAGGATAAATTACGAGTTGTGTAGGGTAAATTTCAACGTGTAGGATGAATTTCAAAATATGTAGGATAACTTTTAATGTGTGTAGGAAAAAAAAAAGTTAGTGTGGAGGATAATAGTCTTTATGACTAATTAATTAGTCAAAAATGATAATAAATGAGATAAGTAAATAAACTAATTAATGTTTTACAAAATTACCCTTTGTTCTTTTTCTTCTTAATTAAATTTTATTCTCAAATGAACCTTCCCCTATATATATATATATATATATATATATATATATATATATATATATATATATATATATATATATATATATATATATAGGGAAAGGTTAAAATGAGAACCACCTCGAGTTGTAAGAACCAGTGAGAACCACCCCCGCGGGGCGCCGTTGACCACGAAATTTTTTTTACACCTAGATCCGTATATTTTAACACGGGGGGTAAATTTTGGGTTCAAACGGCGCGCCCGAGGGGGTATTTTTTTACGCCCAAAGTTTGGTAAAAAAAAAAAGAAAAATTAAAAAAACCCAAACTTTGGGCGTAAAAAACTACCCCCTCGGGCGCGCCGTTTGAACCCAAAATTTACCCCCCGTGTTAAAATATACGGATCTAGGTGTAAAAAAAATTTCGTGGTCAACGGCCCCCCGCGGGGGTGGTTCTCACTGGTTCTTACAACTCGAGGTGGTTCTCATTTTAACCTTCCCCTATATATATATATATAGGGGACCGCTAAAATGAGAACCACCTCCAGTTGTAAGAACCGTGAGAACTACACCGTACGGGGCGAGGTGGACCAATTTTTTTTTCATAAATGTAGATGCATGTATTATAAACACATTTGTAAAAAAAAAATTCAAAAAAAAAAATGTCGGGTGTATAGTTTTGAGCACCCCAAGTTTGTGTTTACGAATTTACGGTACCCGTAAACACAAACTTGGGGTGCTCAAAACTATACACCCGACATTTTTTTTTGAATTTTTTTTTTTACAAATGTGTTTATAATACATGCATCTACGTTTATGAAAAAAAAATTGGTCCAACTCGCCCCGGATCAAAAAGTTCTCACGGTTCTTACAACTGGAGGTGGTTCTCATTTTACCACCGCGCCAATCTAGTCCATAGATTGTTTTGATCGGACGATTCATAAGCGTTCTCACCGTTCTCACACTTTCCACCGTTTTCTCTAAATCCCGACCCTATATATATATATATATATATATATATATATATATATATATATATATAGGACAAGGATCCGTTAGGAACCACCCTTTATTGCGAAAACCGCGAGAACCAATGTGAACACAACCAAAAATACCTAAAAATAGATAAAAAACACACAAAAAAAATTTAATATTTTTTATACAAAAATCGCTACTTTTAGTAGCCAAAAAAATATTTTTTTTTTTGGCTACTAAAAGTAGCGATTTTAATGTAAAAAATATTAAAAAAAATGTGTGTGTGTTTTTTTTTTCATATTTTTTTAGGTTTTTTGAGGGTTTAGTTTATAGCATTTTAGCTTGAGGGGGGGGGGGGGGTTAGTTTTTAGCATTTAGCTTGGGGGGGGGGGGGGGTGTTAGGTTTTTGGGGGGAGGGGGGTTAGGGTTTTTTTTTTTTTGGGGGGGGGGGGGTGGGGGTTAGGTTATTTTAGGTATTGTTGGTTGTGTTCACATTGGTTCTCGTGGTTCTCGCAATAAAGATGGTTCTCGCATAAACCTTACCATATATATAGGAATAAGTTAAAATGAGAACCACCTCGAGTTGTAAGAACCAGTGAGAACCACCCCCGCGGGGGGCCGTTGACCACGAATTTTTTTTTACACCTAGATCCGTATATTTTAACATGGGGGGTAAATTTTGGGTTCAAACGGCGCGCCCGAGGGGGTAGTTTTTTACGCCCAAAGTTTGGTAAAAAAAAAAAGAAAAATTAAAAAAATTAAAAAAATTAAAAAAACCCAAACTTTGGGCGTAAAAAACTACCCCCTCGGGCGCGCCGTTTGAACCCAAAATTTACCCCCCGTGTTAAAATATACGGATCTAGGTGTAAAAAAAATTTCGTGGTCAACGGCCCCCCCGCGGGGGTGGTTCTCACTGGTTCTTACAACTCGAGGTGGTTCTCATTTTAACCTTCCCCTATATATATATATATATATATATATATATATATATATATATATATATATATATATATATATATATATATATATATATGTATGTATATAGTGGAGAGTTCAAATGAGAAGAAAATTTTTGTAAGAAGAAAAAGAAGAAATTTCAACCAATAAGAATGCTTTATTTTACTTCATTTAATATAAGTATTTAATGTTATTATAAGGGTACATTGGTAAATCTACATAGGTTATTAATTTGTAGTATTTCTCTTTAATAGCTAACTACATTAAATAATTTGTAACTTATCTTCAAAATATATATTTTTTCAAAAAAATAAAATAAAATAATTTAGTGTGTAGGATAAATTACGAGTTGTGTAGGGTAAAATTTCAACGTGTAGGATGAATTTCAAAATATGTAGGATAACTTTAATGTGTGTAGGAAAAAAAAAGTTAGTGTGGAGGATAATAGTCTTTATGACTAATTAATTAGTCAAAAATGATAATAAATGAGATAAGTAAATAAACTAATTAATGTTTTACAAAATTACCCTTTGTTCTTTTTCTTCTTAATTAAATTTTATTCTCAAATGAACCTTCCCCTATATATATATATATATATATATATATATATATATATATATATATATATATATATATATATATATATATATATATATATATATAGGGAAAGGTTAAAATGAGAACCACCTCGAGTTGTAAGAACCAGTGAGAACCACCCCCGCGGGGCGCCGTTGACCACGAAATTTTTTTTACACCTAGATCCGTATATTTTAACACGGGGGGTAAATTTTGGGTTCAAACGGCGCGCCCGAGGGGGTATTTTTTTACGCCCAAAGTTTGGTAAAAAAAAAAAGAAAAATTAAAAAAACCCAAACTTTGGGCGTAAAAAACTACCCCCTCGGGCGCGCCGTTTGAACCCAAAATTTACCCCCCGTGTTAAAATATACGGATCTAGGTGTAAAAAAAATTTCGTGGTCAACGGCCCCCCGCGGGGGTGGTTCTCACTGGTTCTTACAACTCGAGGTGGTTCTCATTTTAACCTTCCCCTATATATATATATATAGGGGACCGCTAAAATGAGAACCACCTCCAGTTGTAAGAACCGTGAGAACTACACCGTACGGGGCGAGGTGGACCAATTTTTTTTTCATAAATGTAGATGCATGTATTATAAACACATTTGTAAAAAAAAAAAATTCAAAAAAAAAATGTCGGGTGTATAGTTTTGAGCACCCCAAGTTTGTGTTTACGAATTTACGGTACCCGTAAACACAAACTTGGGGTGCTCAAAACTATACACCCGACATTTTTTTTTGCATTTTTTTTTTACAAATGTGTTTATAATACATGCATCTACGTTTATGAAAAAAAAAATTGGTCCAACTCGCCCCGGATCAAAATGTTCTCACGGTTCTTACAACTGGAGGTGGTTCTCATTTTAGCGGTCCCCTATATACATATATATATATATATATATATATATATAAGTGTGTGTGTGTGTATAAGATTTAAATGCCCGGATAGTTCCTATGGTTTGCCATTTTTTCACCTTTAGTCCCTAGCTTTCTAAAATTACAGCTATAGTCCCCAACTTTTTAATTTTCGTTCCCAAATGGTCCCTGGGCCTAATAGCAGTTAGTTTTCTCAGTTAAGAGGGTGTGAAATGACATAAATACCCTTTCCTTAAAATATATAAAAGATATATTTAATTGTAAAAAGTTAAGTGGACCCCACCATAAAATAACCTCATATGCAGCGGCAGCTACTGCATCTTCAATTCACCTCCACAAAAAACCCACCACCACTCTCCCCTTCTTCGGTGGAATCTTTTTCCCGAGCGCCGACGCCTGCCGGAAAATCAAGAAAATCTTGAAAACTCAACAATGGTGACTGCTTACAACAATCAAGAACCATTCCCATCTTGAAAACTCAACAATGGTGACTGTTAAATCCAATGTCTCCGCCGCCGATATGACCCAATCCAGCCCGACCCTTTTCGAAATGATGTCTAATTAGCTACCCATGGTGTATACACGGGTGGTACATTTCATCTCCGGGGCCTCTTGATAATATTTTAAGACCGGAATTATCAAAAAGAGAACATATGTATAATACAATTGAAAGTGTTAGTATTATGGTTGGTACATGGAATGTTGGCCAAGGAAAACCATCTACCGCAAAAGAAACCGTAAGATCTTTTAATCTTGTCATGGTTTCTATCATGGCTGCAAGTGTGTGTTTTTGTTTTGTTTTGTTTTGTTTTTTGTTTTTTGTTTTTGTTTTGTTTTTTTTTTGCATTTTACGCTCATTTGTATGATGTCGAGTGAAGATATTTTGGCTTGTCGGAGCCCCGGGAGTGGGTTTAATGACCCGAATTCATGTGATGTGAGGCTTACATTGAGTTTTAAAGATTGGGTTGAATGTTTGTATGAATGCTCATAGGTAGATCTTGGTGAGTCATAGTTGGTTTTTCGGGGTTAAGTTGTCGTATTATCGGTCGAATGGGGGGAAGCAACAACCCTACATTGTTGAGATTTCTGATTGTTAGCCTCTACTATCTTATCCTCCTCAAAATATGCAAATGCATACTTCAAAGTTTCAAACTCGTTGATTTCTTCATCTTGGCCGGTAACTTCAGCGGAACTTCACCGGACGCCGGTAAAGTATCCGAAATGTGGAGATGGTGGTGGTTGGAAGATGAAGTGGGTTAGGGTAGGTGGTGGGACCCACATAAATATTTATATATTAATTATATTTCTTCTAACTTTTTAAGTTATTGATTTAACAAATAAGGGTATTTTGGTCAATTCACACTAACTTAACTCAGAAAACTAAGCCCCATCCATGTCAGGGACTATCCGTAAACAAAATTGCAAAAGTTGGGGACTATAACTGTAATTTTAGAAAGTTAGGGACTAAAGGTGAAAAATGGGCAAACCACAGGGACTATCCGGGCACTTTTCTCTATATATAATATATAAACTAGTCGAATTGGGTTTAAACTTTTTTTTTTAAATCAATCCAAATCAGAATGTTTGGTTAAATAACCCATATCCAACGAGGTTTCGCACTAAGAAGGGTATAAACCACATTCTAACCGGCCAATGCTTAATCTAGCGAAACCGAACAATATTCTAAGTAGGGAGTCAAGTAATATAACTTACAAAAAGACTCGTGATGGTGGTGGTAGGAAGATGAAGTGGGTTAGGGTAGGTGGTGGGACCCACATAAATATTTATATATTAATTATATTTCTTCTAACCTTTTAAGTTATTGATTTAACAAATAAGGGTATTTTGATCAATTGATACTAACTTAACTGAGAAAACTAACCCCCATCCATGTCAGGGACTATCCGGAAACAAAATTGCAAAAGTTAGGGACTAAAGGTGAATAATGGGCAAACCACAGGGACTATCCGGGCACTTTTCTCTATATATAATATATAAACTAGTCGAATTGGGTTTAAACCTTTTTTTTTTAAATCGTTCCAAATCAGAATGTTTGGTTAAATAACCCATATCCAACGAGGTTTCGCACTAAGAAGGGTATAAACCACATTCTAACCGACTAATGCTTAATCTAGTGAAACCGAACAATATTCTAAGTAGGGAGTCAAGTAATATAACTTACAAAAAGACTCATGAACATTCTAAGGGATATATAAATTTGTTTCAACTTGAATTACGGCTTTGCTTCAAGGACTTATTTAAAAGTTTGTTTAAGCAAAGGTAAATACTCTTAGCCTAATTTTAATTGAAAACTTGGGATCTGGCATTAGCCACTTGGAACGGGTATTATATAAATGGGCAAATGCTTTCGTAAATATAAGAATCCGGTTTAATCTGTATTGCTTGAATAAACGAGAATGTGATGATAAAGATTTCGAGAGAGTAACTTCCATTCACATATAGCACACAATATAAACGCATACTTAATATGTTGAGTTATACGTTCAAATGAACTACAGCTGGCAATTTATAGGTCTCCAACATGAAGCGTCAGAATCAATAACCACCACCACCACTTTCTATCTAATTCTATATTATATTGCCCATGTTGTTAGTAACCGCCTTTTGGGTTAATTACAGCCGTCGAAAGTCATCAACTTTTAATCTCAGCCGTTTAAAGTCACTAAATTCCTTCTAGAAGCAGAAGTTGGTGTCGGTTTTGCACTCTCTCAGCCATGATCTTGCAGTTACCTGCAGTTTATTAAGATGCACCCATCAGAATGCATTATTAGAACATGGGTCCAAGAAAAGTGCAAGTTATCAATTAACGGTTAAAAGGGTGTTCCATATTTACAGGAACTTAGTGGGGTAATGGACACTTAACTGAATAGTTTGCTGGCTATATAATATGGGTTGAGGTAGCATAATCTTCCATTTATTTTTTGTAATTATATATATAGATATATATTAAACCCATTAAGTCTAACCAACTCTCTATTTAATCTCCGCCGTTGGATCCGGCTGAGATTAAATCTCGTCCGTTTAAACTCACAAAAATAACCGCTCTCGTGGCGGTTCCCGGCGGTTATT
>JARYGA010034962.1:0-24913 GCA_030545235.1 Helianthus tuberosus | reverse complement strand
CCTTTTTACGCCAAAATTCATTTTAAGCATATGTAACATAATTTTTGACATCTAAACTGATTTGGAAACAATATTAGACATGTTAAGGCATATTTTACTTGTCATAGGAGGCGGTCCGAACGTGTTTTTACGCGAACGACGCGTTAAAGTAGCATAAGCTACCTAAACAAGTCATAATGGGTCGTAAGCACTTAGGATAGGTTCCGTTTTAGAATGTAGGCTTTGTTAAAACATATTACATAAGTTCATACACTCATTTGGTTTACAAAACCACATTTTATCCGATCCTTCGATTTAGGTCCGTTTATTAACGTAGTTACCTATATTAGGTGCCGTTTGATTCCGTGATCCTTCTAGCGTTGCTTGGTGGTTATCTAAAGACTTTTAAGCAATCTCAAGTGAGTACATAGTCCCCTCTTTTACTGTTTTTCAAACTGTTTTGGGGTGATACACATGTGCCTACTTGTTACTTTCATGCTTTCCATGTTTTCATATCATATACTTGCTATGTTCATTAGTACACTATTAGTACATGATTTCATTATGTTTTTGCTATGTATGTCCATTTAGTGCATACTTAGTACATCGTTTTACATTACATTTCATGCTACGTATGTCCATTTAGTGCATACTTAGTACATTATTTTACATTTCATTTCATGCTACGTATGACCATTTGTTGCATACTTAGTACATTATTTTCATAAAACATGCTTACATTTTGGTATGACATTTGGTTTGTTTAAATGGCTCAAAAATACATTCTTTAACATTAGCTACGCCGTTCGTTAGTAGGTAGTGGTACCATAGGAATTGACAACTCCCGTTCCTGACATCCTAGGTATGTTTGGATGGAAGGAATGGCCGAATTCGATAAACATAACTCAGATAAATCTTTAATTCGTTTAGGGGTTTATCGCCACAGTCTCAAGGCTTGAATGTATGCATTTTCACAACACCGCATAGATGTTTGTATCAGTAAAGCATGCATTATTTTACAAAACGTAAATTTTGATTATAATTTATCAATTGAATTGTTTTGTACATTTCTTTCTTATAGGGTCGAGTAAATGCTTTTAATCAATAAAGGCTTTTTATTTACTCTACATTACATTTGTTTACACAATAACATTTCAACATTTGTTTAAACATTACATTTAGTTATACATGAACATTTTTTACTTTTGTGGTTTGTTTGGGTGATTGATTTAAGTAACGAGACGTGTGTAATATGATAAAATAATGGTGGATACGCTACTGGTACTTCCTATATATAAGTGGTTTTATGATAATACATATCGTAGAGTTATTTAAATCATTTCAGTTTTGACATATTACATTTTACACAATTAACATATCTTTACAAAACATTGTTTTACAAAAAAACACATTTTATACAAATTCATTTTTACTTGGTTATTTACTTAACCATACATATCTCTTTTATATCATATGTTTCCTTATCGATTTTTATATGATTTATAAAACAAAAACATTTTTCAAGGTTCATGACTACTTTTGTTAAACCTTTTTCTAAACTTATAAGTCATGAATCCTAAATCAATAAAACCTATGTATCTCATAGACATTTTTATGCTGACGTACCTATTTTCACATGTGTTTCAGTAAATGATGCATAGGATTGATCAAGTTACACTTAGGCGGACTTGGGCCTTAGTGACAATAAAAGACGCAAGACTAGTTAATTATGTTATGCTTCCTTGTTGTTAAGACATTGTAACTCTTTTAATCAATAAAACAAAATTTCAAATTTCCATGTGTTATGAAACAATGATTCTGTTACAACACTCCCCGACGTTTCCGCCATGATTTGTTGCTTTACGTGGTCGGGGTGTGACACGTAAAGTGCTATCATGTGGATTGTATTGGCCTATGGTGTTCAAGGATGCGTTTGAATATGCTAAAAATTGCTTGTGGTGTCAACAAATGGGTAGCATTATGAAGCGGGATGAGATGCTCATGCAGCCAATCCTCGTTGTTGATATCTTCGACGTGTGGGGAATTAACTTTATGGGCCCATTCCCGAATTCGTTTGGTAATCTTTACATTTTGGTGGTAGTGGATTACGTGTCTAAATGGGTTGAAGCCATTGCCACCAAAACCAATGGCCGCAAGGTTGTTTGCAAGTTTGTCCAATCAAACATTTTTACTAGATTTGGGGTTCCTCTTGTGATCAATGGTGATGGGGGATCTCACTTCAAAACTTTTTACTTTGGTAAACTCCTTAAGAAGTATGGTCTAGATCATCGAATTGCCACTCTGTATCATCCTCAAACGAGTGGGCAAGTCGAAGTTTCTAATCAGCAGATAAAAGAAATTTTACAAAAAACCATGTGAGCCGACCGCAAATATTAGTCCACTAAAATGGATGATGCTTTGTGGGCGTATCGTATGGCTTATAAAACACTGATTGGAACTATACCGTACAGGTTGGTCTATGGGAAAGGTTGTCACTTACCGGTGGAAATTGCACACCGTGCACTTTGGGCGGTTAAACAGGTTAACATTGATTATGATACTATAGTTAAGGAGAGATAGTTGGCGTTAGGAGAGCTTGAAGAAATAAGAAATGAGGCTTACGAATGTGCCGCGGCTTACAAAGATAAAATGAAGAAGGTGCACGACACGAAGCTTGTGACACCTGGATCACTGCGACCATCAAACAAATACCAAACCAATGAAATATTGTATTTCATACTTGCGATTTGTACAAATATGTGTATCATTTGCACATATCAATTCTTGTTCGATTTCGGGCTCTAAATCGCTTTCTGGAAGGTTATACGCGCACTGATGCGTAAATATAACCAGTTTAATGCAACGAACACTCCGGAATAGTGAAATAGGCTTCACATGCCTTACATAACCTTTACATAACTTAGAAATAAGTTTTGAAGGCTTTGGTATGACAAAATCAAGTTTAATCGCTTACAGGGACTAAATTCGACAAACTACGAAAGTATGCCAATTTGAATTGTAACAGATATTCCGGAACATGACCATGAGTTTAACATACCATAAATATCCTTTACATAGCTTAGAAATAGGCTTTGAGGGGTTCGGTGTGCTAAAATAAACTTTTGGGGCATTCAGGGACTAAAAGCGTCAAAAAGTGCACAAGTTTGCATTTTCGCGCATAACTTACGTTATGAATACATCCGGACATCCAAAAATTTATGTAAGCACTAAAATATTTTATTTTAGTGTTTGGCAAAATAAAAATCCATTCGTCACGCAATTTGGATCGCTTTTCGCGCTTATGCGCATTCCGTCGTAATTAACCGAACATCGCGATCGTACGACCAAACGAACCAACATCCAACATATTTTTGAGCATTTTTCATCTCCACAATGTTTAGGAATCATTTTAGGGCCTTAAAGTTGGCTTGACGGGCCTTAGAAGTGTCGGAAATGAGCTTAAACATCAACAGGGACCAAAACTGTCAATTCTGCAAAGTTCCTGGCTTACGGACCGTAAGCCCTCACCCTTACGGTCCGTAAGGACCTCCCAGAACATCAGAATGTGTTTAACAGCTGTTTACAGCTGTTAAGCACCCATAAACTCAATTCCACATGTTGATACCTGATCATGGGGGGCCATTTTGAAGTGCCTTAGTGTTACAACAAGTGTAGGGATGAGATTGAATCACGTTTTACGATAAACGATCTTAACGGTTCTAACATTCCTATAAATACCCAACCCATTCACTTACAAAACCCACAAATCTGATCTAAGAATGCTCTAAGTTGAAGCCATTGCTTCATAACTGAGCTACTTGGATCAAGATTAGCTTGCGGGGACCCTTTGTAAGTGTTCTTTCGTTCTTTTCATTCGTTTTAGCGTTAAAGTCAAACTATGTTTGACTTTCTGCATTGACCAGTTTATGGTCAACGCGAAGTTCGTTTGAACTTCCTAACGTGAGCATAATCACGATGGTTATAGTCCCTAGTGGCTATACCTACTGATTACCACGTTATCTAGGCTCAGTGACGAGTCGTAGTTTCGGCCAAAATGCGTATTCTTGCGTATTTTGTAACCAAACTACTCTTAGATATCAAAACCGTTTGTTTTGATACCAAACCTGTTTTCTAAACTTAGTTAAGCATGTTTTAACATGCTTAGCTCGTCACTTTTAGTTTAGTGCTTATATAGGGTCGTAAGGTAAGCGATCTAAACAATCGCTTATACTTTCGAACCTGACCCGTTTGGTCGATCATTAGGATCCGAACAGACACATTAGGTGACCATAGTATATAGGGAATAACCTTCCGAGGTTATACCTTATGGTCGCTTCGTTAAGTAGTTGTATGATAGGTAGTTTATATGCCTTTGGTAAATTACCAAAATGCCCTTTTTACGCCAAAATTCATTTTAAGCATATGTAACATAACTTTTAACATCTAAACTGATTTGGAAACAATATTAGACATGTTAAGGCATATTTTACTTGTCATAGGACTAGTTAGGCGTTCCGAACGTGTTTTACGCGAACGACGCGTTAAAGTAGCATAAGCTACCTAAACGGGTCGTAATGGGTCGTAAGCACTTAGGTTAGGTTTCATTTTAGTATGTGGGCTTTGTTAAACCATATTACATGAGTTCCCACACTCATTTTGTTTACGAGCCCTTATTCTATCCGATCCTCCGATTTAGGTCCGGTTTATTAATGTAGTTACCTATATTAGGTACCGTTTGATTCCGTGATCTTCTAGCATTGCTTGGTGGTTATCCTAGGACTATTGAGCAATCTCAAGTGATTACATAGACCCCGCTTTTACTGTTTTCCAAACATTTTGGGGTGAAACACATGTGCCTACTTGTTACTTTCGTGCCTTTCATGATTTCATATCATATGCTTGTTATGTTCATTAGTACATTTATAGTACATGATTTCATTATGTTTTTGCTACGTATGTCCTTTGTTGCATACTTAGTACATCGTTTTACATTATATTTTATGCTATGTATGTCCATTGTGTGCATTCTTAGTACATTGTTTTACAATACATTTCACATCACATGCTATGTACGTTCATTTGTTGTATACTTAGTACATTTGTTATTTATTATTTATCACATGCGTACATTTTGGTATGACATTTGGTTTGTTTAAATGGGACAATATACATTCATTAACACCGATCATGCCGCTCGTTAGTAGGTAGTGGTACCATAGGACTTGACAACTCCCATTCCTGAAATCCTAGGTTTGTTTGGGTGGAAGGAATGACCGAATCCGAATACATTTCTAGGTGGACCTTAGACTTTGTGCTAGGGTTTATTCTACAGTCACAAGGCTTGGATGTATGCATTTTCACAATACCGCATAGATGTTTATATCAGTATAGCATGCATTTGTTCCACAAAACATAACTTTGATTTAAACCATGGTTTACTTCAATACCTTGTTTTTGTGCATTTTACATATGGTTTAGTTGATATATTTCACTTACCATACACGATATTTTGGATACACATTACATGATTTACATTAGACATAAACATTTTGACATTGATATACACAATTCATGATTTACATTAGACATAAACATTTTTACATTGATATACACAATTCATGATTTACATTAGACATAAACATTTTGACATTGATATACACAATTCATGATTTACATTAGACATAGACATTAGACATGGTTTTCACACAAACATTTTGACATTTGATTATACATAAACATTTTACTTTGGTGGTTTGGTTTGAGTAAGTGATTTAAGTAACGAGGCGTGTGAAATATGATACAAGTATGGTGGATACGCCGCTGGTACTTCCTATATATAAGTGCTTGTATGGTATTACATATCGTAGCGTTATTTGAATTATTTCAGTTTAGACATATTACATTTTATAGAAATAACGTACTTTTCACAATACATTGTTTTACAAACAACTTTTCTGATATAAACTCATTTTACTTGGTTATTTACTTAACCATGTATTATTCTTTTATACATATATATCATTTGGTTTATTTATCACTTTTCAAATGATTTACAAGACAAAGCAAATTACAAGGTTCATGACTAAACATTTTCATAAACATAAGTCATGAATTCTATTTTCACAAAACCTATGTATCTCACAGGCATTTTTATGCTGACGTACCTATTTTCACATGTGTTTCAGGACATGATGCATAGGATTTATCAAGATACACGTAGGAGGACTTGGGCCTTAGCGACAATAAGAGATGCAAGACTAGTTATTTATGTTATGTTTCCTTGATTGTCAAGACATTGTAACACTTTTAATCAATAAAACAATATTCAAATTTCCATGTGTTATGAAACAATGATTCTATTACAACACTCCCCGACGTTTCTGCCACGTTTTGTTGTTTTACGTGGTCGGGGTGTGACAGAAAAGTTGGTATCAGAGCCCATGGTTATAGGGAATTAGGTTATTAGTAATGCTTTGACCTAGTCTATAACCTTCCTAGGACCCTAACGCGAGTTTACTTGCGTTTAGACATAAAACAATACCGTCACCTATTCTTAGGTGATAACCACAACAAGAACATAAATTTCAAAACCACTTTGAAAACTAATCATCTGTTCTAGGATGATTGATTACTAGGTTTTGAACCCTCTGTTATAAGGTTTTGAACCCCTTTGAATTTTCAAAACCTCGTCAAAGTTTGGGTCTTATAGTGTGAACACGTGCAATCTGGAAGAGTGGATGCCTGTACTCTGAGTTTTCTGTCTAAGGCTAGAGTGTTCGTACAAATCCACATAATCGGACCAGTCACTCTTACCTGGGAACTCTTGGGGTGAGTGTCCACTTATAGGCTAAAGCATGTCTTCGCGATACATTAATATGACCCGCTTACTTTGATTAGTCACCGTCTCATTTGTTTGCCTTAGGTAACAAACAAATGATCACAATTTCTATGCGTTGTCATTTCATTTGTTTCCTCCTATATCTTTCTTTTTCTCCAGTGTGTCTCTTCATCGCAACAATGCGCAGATGTCCGAGAAAACAGCCAAATTTGCTCACCAAATAGGCGAAGTGATTATGAAGATGGTGGATTTAGGCATTGCCATGTCTCGTCTCAACAATGAAGCCACTCAAGAGTCACCAAAGGAAGCAGAAGTCAAGCTTGCACCAAAATCAAGGAAGCGTAAGGCTTCAAAGAAACCCGCAGCAGTTACACCTAATCAAGCGGGACCTAGCCAAATGGCAGCGCCACCAGCTAGGAAGCCGTACTTTGGAACTGCCCCATGGTGCAAACGATGCAACCGTCATCATTCAAACCTCATACCCTGCTTCAAATGTACCTACTGTGGACGGCGGGGACATTTGGTTAACATATGCCGCTTTGCTATCCAAAACAAAGCTGTTTTATACCTTGCTGCTGCTCAACCTCCAGCTAGGAAACCTTATGCCGGTTGTCACACCCCCAAAATCCACATGCGGAGTATTACCGCTTGGAGGCGTGACTGACCAGGATCCAGCCACCAATCATATTGAACAATGTATTTAGAATAAATAAAATCCAACCACACAATATAATTGGTGTTCAAAAACCAGTTGACCAAGTTCAAGTTAATTAGCGGAAGCATAAAACGAAAAACCAAAATAAAAGTTCAATGAGTTTAAATGTAACATGGCACACAACCGTCCATGCTCCACAACGACTCCTCCTGCTCGTGCAAGCTCCAAAGATACCTAACGACCTGCAAGGCATGTAACAACGAGTCAACAACAAAGTTGAGCGAGTTCACAGTTGGTGTTCATGATTAAGTTGTTTCAAAACCCGGAGTTCATTTGTAAGTTGTAAGTTAATCCGTTTACCCTGTTTCCCAAACATATCCATAGTTGGTGGGGGCTTCCCCATGTTAACCACTAGACCTGTTTACCATATCGACCACTGACTAAAGTAAGTTGGTGCCCTGACGTCAATGTCTATCATCATTGACTAGTGCCCAGATCCATTAGTTCACGCCCGTCCTCTGCGGCACGGTGTGAGGCTTGTCAAACCTAAATAGTGCTATCTAACTAATGACCCGCTCGCCATTGGCTCGGCGATTAAGTCGATATAAAAATGAGGGACTTCATGATAGAGTTTCGGTCTAGTATCTGTGTTGTCACCCTTCAATAAAGAGGGTGTGTACGTAATCTCCAAACCAGGAGATTACGCAGGTTCCAATTAAATACTTATCACAGGTTGTCACCCTTCAATAAAGAGGGTGTGTACGTGTCCCAAACCAGGAGATCACGCAGATTCAGTTTCAATCCTTTACCCATTCCCAACCCTTGGGAATCCCATGCCTTATGGAAAGTGTGAACTCACCTTTGGTTGCTCGGTTGGACTCTTAACAGAAAATAGCTAACAGTCAGGGTTGGTCAATCACGTCCTATTTATGGTTACCAAGATCAGTCAGTTTACATGCACGTAAATCCCACATTCCACATTCACATTACACAAGTAGAGTTCACACATCATCATATGAATTACAACAGTCATTCATGAGATTCAGCAGTAACATATGCCATACTATCATATAATTATCACACATATGCTAACAATTTTATAAACCGTAGTCATGCTTCATATTCTACTATCCACATACTCTTCACATACAATTCACATTCAATAATACATAATCAAGTTCTCAATACACCAACATGTAACAGTTCAATCCGTGTTCACTTAGGTGTGCGATTAAAGTCAAAGTGTGCGGTTTGTTTTGTGTTCATGGGTTAGTAACCCATGTGCGACCCAACACCACCGGCCCACTAACATGAAGCCCATTTAAACGTGCAACAGACCTAGAGGGTGTGTGTGCCCAATCCTGTGCGGCCCAATTAAATAACATGGTTTAATGGAGTACGAGGCCCGATTATATCTATGTACGTCTAATGAATCACGCAGCTAGTTAACATGTAAGGTCCAATTATGTGTGCAACGAAAATCAGTCTAAAGGCCCGTTACGGGAGTGTGCAACCTAAACAATAGTGTGCAGCCCATTACTCCGGTACAACCCAACCACATAATAAGCCCAACTAAAATGTGAAACCCAAGATAGTGTGTGACTCATAGGTGGGTGATGTCAATTGTACGTGACCCTAATCATGGCAACTGAGTTATATTTTGCCATCACATGTGCACCCACTATCCCTAAATTATGTTACTCATTATTGACAATTCAAATTAAATATACAATCCCTGATCACCAGAATTAATGCCACTCAAATCAAATAACATAATTCTTTGACATTACATAACATCTACCTCCTAATCATTACATCTAGATCGAAGTGGGGTGTATGACTTTTTTTTACAAACACACATCATCGACCCACTCTAATTATTGGCCAATCATCATTAAAGCTTGTGATCAGAATCATGAATCTAGCAACCCTAGGTCTCCCATGCAATGACACACTAGTTCTAACAATTTAATATGTTAGGAATCTTATTATCACATGCATCCTAATATCGATTTCCAAGCAAGAACATGATCCAAACAACACATCACGAAATCATGCTACCATGTATGACAAGAAAACACAACACAAAAAGTGGCAAGAGTATACTAACCGAATGGGATTAAGAACAGATCTAGGAAAGTCTTCGAAGGAAGGAGAGGAGGCTGCCATCGATTCCAGAGAAGGAGGAGGAGGATTAGGGTTTTGGAGTTCTTGTGTATGCAATATGTGATAAGTCACACATAAAAGCGTGTACCCAATATGCAATATGCAAAAGCGTGTACACAAAAGCGTGTACCCAATATGCAAAAGCGTGTACACAAGGAAAGTTCTTGTGTATGCAATATGCAATATGTGATAAGTCACATCACAAAAGCATAAGGGGACAGGCCGAGCCCAGCATGGGTTCGAGGAGGTCTTGGGCTGAGACCAGCTTAGCGTTGTGTAGGGATTGGGCCGAGAGCCCAAACTATCTAAATAGTTGTGTATGGTTACAAATGAAGTGTGCGGTCAGAAAGTTTTTGTGTGATCCGAGATGAAGTGTGCGACTAAGGGTTTCGCGGACCTACATGATATTAAACACGTACTCTTTACCAACCACTTTCACATATAATATTCCACATAAAACAATGTATAAACGTTCAAACAAGTTACAGCAAACACAAAAATAGGTTCTGAAATACGAGTTGTCACATCATCCCCAACTTGAAAGAAATTTCGTCCCGAAATTTAGCACGTAGTTACTGAGGAAGCTAGGTAGGTTGCGTAGTTTTCCTGGTTTTCCCTGGTGTGTCACATCATCCCCCCGTTGTTTTGGAATTTCATCCCGAAATTCTGCAGTAGCTTCAGCCTCAGTAGTGGTTTCATTGCTCTCGAACAACTGGGGATATTTGTGTTTCATTTGGTCTTCTCGTTCCCAGGTAAACTCTGGGCCACGACGGGAGTTCCAACGAACTCGAACAATAGGTATCCTGGTGCGTTTGAGAATCTTGACCTCCCGGTCCAAGATTTCCACTGGTTCTTCGACAAATCGCAACTGATCGTCGATGGTGAGCTCCTTAAAAGGAACTGTGGGGGTTTCATCTAACAGATACTTCTTCAGATTCGACACATGGAATACGCTGTGAACTCCACTGAGTTCTTCAGGTATGTTCAGTTTAAAGTTGTTTTCAAAAACCATAAGTTCATTCGAAAACCAGTAGTTAGTTAGTTCCTTGGGTCGTGCGAATGAATCCAACTTACGTCTGTGTAGTTGTGAGGTTCCAAAGGAAAAATGCGAAAACGTGTTCAAGGGAGTATGATCGTATCAACAATACACCGCCACCTTCAAGGTTTCGAGGAGTGATCACCAATGATCGAAAGTCGAGCCTTCCACTTTCTTTAAGCTAGAGCGTGTTCGTTTCAGTATCTCAGCATGGAGTAGTGAGAACGTAAGGTCACTGTGGTAAGAGAACGATGGTTTGGTCTAAGCCAATGGTAGAAATTGGACATATCATTAATCAATATTCACGTGTTGGTGCAAGACCTAGTGCAAAGATTCCGCATATGAAAGAAAAACTATCATGACATTAGAGTACGTCTCTTGTAGTGTAAGGTGGGTCAGGTAAACGTATAAATTATCGTGTTTTCTGGTAGGTTGAGTGATCCACAACTCTGTCCCCAATTGTCCTGAAGACTATTTCACCAGTAATGGCTTCCATTCGCTAAGTTGGGTATACGTGAGGGCTAATCAAGTAGAATAAGAATAAACCATCCAACAAGGTAATAAGGTAGTCTTGTGATTGGTGAAAATCATGGTATGGTTGTTGGTGTTTCATTAAATCGGTTGTCAATCGAAGCGATAGGGAATTAATGAGGTTCATGCGAAGAATCAAGTGAAAACAGGGGTCCAACAATAACCGAAGGATTTGACCAGCTAATCTGTTGTCTAGAAGCAATTTCCAGTAGTGGTGCATGGCGGCATGGCACAAAGAGAAGTTCGTTGCATCGTGGTCGCGCGAGTGTATCACTTGTCCAAAACAGAGTTTGGTGGGTAAGGTTTCGTGTTGCATAATGACAAATGTGTGTAACTGTGACTGCTTCGCTTCTGGCGACGATGACAGGTGAAGGTGATAAAGTTCGTCAACAGGGATGCGTGGGTTTAGTTCTCCTAAGCCCGAGTTCGTGTAAGCCAGGTATGGTCTTCGTGAATGTTGACGTATAAACCGACTGTACGGAGGGTCAGATGGCGACGTCATGCCGAGGTAAACGTACGAGTAGATAGAATGCATAAACAGTCGTTGTAGCGGGGTGACAAGAAATCAGGGAAGAATTTGACCACCACTTGTCAAATTTCAAGTAAACAATTGTGTGTCATAAAGAACACAGTAGGGCTAATAGACAGCATGCTGCTTTCCTAATTAAGCATACCATAACATCACCCCATGCAAAAGTAATCTAGCAAGTAGGTAATATAAACTTAAATCATACCACCTAGTGTGTTGAGCCTTGCACGTGGAGCGAAGCGTCGTTGTGGATTGTTGAGCACTGTACAGGTTATAGTCTGGTTTTGTCAAAAAAGCTTTTCCCTTTTTAAAACCATGTTCACTATAACCAATGGCTCTGATACCAATCGTGTTCTCTCTCCTTTAGGCGATTTCTGTTCTTCTTGTTCTTCATAATTTCCCTTGTTTTTTCTTGTGATCTTATGCATAACAGTCTGTGATTGGATCTTGATCTTTCAAGAGTCTATAACGAACTCGTTAGCATTAGGGATCAATTAAGAACTAGGGTTTCTCTTTTGTTTTCTTGAAAAATCGCCGCCTTAGTAATATATTCTGAAACCCTAATTTATTAATCTGGTAGCCATTGATTGCGGTTAACTGAGATTAACTTAGCTAGATTGATGACACTATTTTAATCGACCAAGGGTTGAGGTTTTGTTCTAGGGTTTAAAGGATTACGGGTTTAATTTTCTTGGGATTTCGGTTTTCTTTATTTTGTCGGCTGTTTAGGGTTTTCGGCTGAAAGTTTTTACGCTTCTTCTGCTGATTTTACGTCTGCATGTGTCTAATTTGAATCTAAGATGAATTCTAAACCTCCGGATATCAATCAGATATTTGGAAAACCTCTTTCGATGAGTGCTGAACATTGTGATCTGTATGGGAAACATTCAACTGTTATATCAACTCAGGAGCTCATGCACAACTATCATAGAAATGTGGGACCTCCCAGGTGTGCTTTTAAAGTAGATATTCAGAAAGCCTATGATACCGTTGATTGGAGATTCTTAAGGAATGTGTTGCTGGGTTTTGGGTTCAATATTAAGATGGTGGATTGGATTATGATCTGTGTGTCTACCCCTTCATACTCTGTTTGTGTTAACGGTAATGTCCATGGATATTTCAGAGGCAGACGAGGGTTAAGGCAAGGGGATCCAATATCTCCATATCTGTTTACTCTGGTTATGGAGATTCTAACTGGTATTCTCCAATATGAGACAAAGATGGATTCCTCTTTCAGGTTTCATAACAGATGTGAGAAGCAGCAGATTATAAACCTTTGCTTTGCAGATGATCTTTTTTTGTTTGCTAGAGGAGATATTGGCTCGGCGAAGTGTATTATGGCGGCCCTAACTAATTTCGCTAATATGTCAGGTTTGGTCCCCAGTGTCCAAAAGAGTACCATCTTCTTTTGTAATGTTTCCCAACAGGTGAAGAATGCTATCCTAAATGTTATGCCGTTTGTGGAAGGCTCCCTCCCTGTTCGATATTTGGGAGTTCCACTTATTTCCACAAGGCTTCTATATAAGGATTGTAGTGTCCTCGTTGAAGGATTAGAGAAGCGTATTTCGAACTGGAAAAATAAGATGCTCTCGTTTGCGGGTCGGTTACAACTTATCTCGGCTGTTCTCTCTTCGATGCATATCTACTGGTCATCGGTATTTATTTTACCGTCTCGAGTCACGCATGATCTCGAAGCTAGAATGCGTAATTTTTTATGGAATCAAGATAGCTCATATCAAAAAGGGAGGGCCAAAGTTTCATGGAAGTCTGTTTGCGTTCCAACGTATGAAGGAGGTTTGGGAATTCGTCGTATTGGTGATGTTAATAAAGCCCTCATGACTAATCATGTATGGAGTATTATCACAAAACGGAAGTCTCTTTGGGTTGAATGGGTGCATGATTATAAGCTAAAAGGGAAGAGTTTCTGGGTTGTAAAGGTTCCTTCTAATTGTTCGTGGAGCTGGAGAAAACTTCTTCAGCTTCGGCCAATTATTAGAGACCATTTGTGGACGAAACTTGGGGATGGGGTGTCGACTTCAGCTTGGTATGACAATTGGTGTGTGTTAGGGCCGCTAGGTAATTTTTTGTCTCCAAGAACCATTACGAGAGCAGGATTCAGATTGGATAACTCTGTTGCGGATATTTATTCAGGAGGCGTTTGGCAATGGCCCATGGCTTGGAGGGATCTATTTCCTGTCCTTATTCAGCTAGATCATGTCCAACTAGTGGCAGGCAAGAGGGATATGATTAAATGGCGAGTAGATGATCATGTTTATGAGGTTTCGGCTGCACAAATATGGGATTCTATTCGGTATAGGGATCAGGAGATCGAGTGGTCTAAAGTGGTTTGGTTCGTGCATTGTATACCGAGGCATTCTTTCTTATTGTGGCTGATTATGAGGAAGAAGTTACTCACTCAAGATGTTATTCTCAGCTGGGATATTACGAGGAGAAAAAACATGAATATGATGTGCTGTTTGCTTTGTTATGAGAACCATGATTCTCATAATCATTTGTTTTTTTAATGCAAATTCTCATCGGAGGTTTGGGATTTGATTCGAGTTAGAGCGGGAATGGTTAGTATTAATCCGAAGTGGGAGGATATTATTGCATGCTTAATGACCAGATCTTCTTCTAAGTTAGCAGCTGATTATGTTAGCAGACTCTTGGTGGCGGCAAGTGCTTATTTTATATGGCAGGAGCGGAATTCTAGACTGTTTAAAAATCAGCTGAGACCTCCTGAGCAAGTATACCAAATTATCATCAAGACCGTACGATATAAGCTTATGGGAGTCAAGATGAAGCGGACGGAAAGAGTCCGAAAGCTGTTAGGTGAATGGGAGATTGCTGATGCTGGAAATGATGGGGATGGCGGTTGATTAGGTTTATTTTGTTTGATTTTGTTGCTAGATTGTTGTCTAGTGGTGTGTTTGTCGGATTGGTGTTTTTATTTTTCTGGTTTTTTTTGGTGTACAGTCATGGGGTATGTCTCATGATTGAACTAGCGTAGACTCTCTACGCTACTTGTTTTATTTGGTTGTGAATATATAGAATCACCGGGGTAACCCTTTACCCAAAAAAAAAAAACTGTTATAGCTGGTTTGGGGAGTAAAATTCTGAATATAGATGGTAAGCTTCTGATGCCGAAAAGAGGAGTTGTTACAACTAATAAGCAGGAACCTCGAGTGGTGAATGTAATTGATGAACTTCAGAAGATTACGGTTCCAGTTCAATCAGATGAGGAATTTTTTGGGTCGGATAAACAAGATCAAGTTGAGGAACCCGTTTCTTATGCTGAAAAGTTGAGGAATAATGTAATGGCTAAGAGTGAAGTGAACTTTAGAAAGTTGGAGCCCAAGGAAACACATCAAGAAGCTGATATTGTGATCCCTAGGGAGGTGGTTCGAAAGGTTCAAGACAGGTTCGATAATGTGTTATTTGGTTATTTTTTGGGTAATAGATTGCCATTCCCGGTAGTCGAGTATTACGTTAAAAATGTTTGGGCAAAATTTGGTTTTGTTAAGACTATGATGAATGCGGAAGGCTTTTTCTTTTTCAAGTTTGACTCAAAAGAAGGTATGAATAAGGTTCTGGAGGGTGGGCCGTGGCTAATTCGTAAAATTCCTTTATTTCTTAATATCTGGTCTCCATCGATTAGTCTAAAAAAGGAGGGAATTAAGTCAGTGCCTGTATGGGTTAAACTTCACAATGTTCCTATTGCTATTTATATGGATGATGGCCTAAGTCTTCTAGCATCTAAACTTGGGGTTCCAAAGAGGTTGGATAGTTACACGGCTGACATGTGTGCTAATAGCTGGGGTAGGAGTAGCTTTGCTAGAGCTTTGATAGAGATTAATGCTGATGATGAACTCAAGGACTATATAGTTGTTGCTATCCCAAAGCTTGAAGATGAAGGTTTTATTATGGAAAGGATTTCGGTTGAGTATGAATGGAAACCTCATCGGTGCTCAGTTTGTTGCATATTTGGTCATAATGATCAAAATTGCCCAAAAAGTTCTAATGAAAAGCTCAAACAAGTAACGGTTGATGATGATGGGTTTATTACGGATAAAAGGAAGGTTGCAAAATTTGGAGCCATGCATAAAAAACAAAAACCGAAATTTGTTTACAAGCAAAAATCGAATAAGGCGACTGCTAGTACTTCGGGTACAAAGAATGATTCCGGTTCACTGGCGAACAATATTAATGTTAAAATCTCAAATACTTTCGATGCTCTACATTCAGTGGATGGGGATGGGGATGAGAATATACCTAATAAAAAGGATGGTACGGATAAGAAGGTGTATCAAACGGCACATGTAATAGATGAAATTCTGGAAAACACTCCTACGGAAATGGCTCATTTTATGTCCAATGATCAGCATGTTGATCTCTCTGAGGGGGCAAGCACTCCCGGTAACAATGGTTTAAATGGGTAGCCTTATGTCATGGAATATTAGGGGCTTGAACCGGCCCCTGAAACAAAGTGAGGTTCGTACTATTGTTGCTGACAATAATCTAGAGTTGTGTGCTATTCTTGAATCGCATGTGGATGTTAGTAAACTTGCCAAAGTGTGCAAGTTTGTTTTTCGTAATTGGAATTGGACTTCTAATGGTGGAGTGTGTGATCGTGGTACCAGAATCATTCTGGGATGGAATGCTGAAAATTTGGATGTTATGGTTCTTGCTCAGTCGGATCAGATTATTCATACGCAGGTTATTTTTAAAGCTAGCAAGAAAATCCTTTTTTGTTCGTTTGTTTATGCAGAAAACAAGTATATAGATCGTAGATTGCTTTGGGATGATATATGCAAGCATAAAGTCTTCTGTCATGATAAGCCGTGGGTGGTTATGGGAGACTTTAACTCAGCTCTTAACATTGAAGACTCGTTATCTGGGGTTTCCAAACCGTCCATTGGCATGCGTGAATTTCAGGATTGTATCCAACAAGCTGAATTGATGGATATCAACTCGCATGGCATACAGTATACATGGAATCAAAAGCCGAAGAGTGGAGGTGGTTTATTGAAAAAGATAGATCGAATTATGGGTAATGTTACGTTCTTGGATCAGTTTCCTACTGCTTATGCTATGTTTCATCCGTTCCGTATATCGGATCACACGCCTTGTATTCTAAAAATTCTCGGTACTAATGGGTTTCGTCCAAAACCTTTTAAGTTTCCAAATTTTATTGCCACTAAACCAGAATTTAAGGAAACTGTTAAGTTCGAGTGGATGAAAAAATATGAGGGAATCACTATGCTTTCGGTAGTAAAGAAAATGAGGAACTTAAAACCTAAGTTGAGAAAGATTTTATTCAACCAGGGAAATTTGCACGTGAAAGTTAGTAATTTGAGAAAGAAATTAGATGAGCTTCAGGTCCAGGTTGATGGTAATCCATTTGATGTTCAACTTCGCCAATTGGAAACTTAATGTCTTAAAGATTTTGAAGCAGCGGCATATGATGAAGAGTGCTTTCTGAAGCAGAAGTCTAAGGTAGAGTGGCTTTGTGCTGGGGACTCAAACACAAATTTTTTTCATAACACTGTGAAATCTCGGAATGCTAGAGCTAAAATTCATAGTGTTATGGATCTTATGGGGACTAGACATGAAGGAGAAAGAGTTGCTGATGCTATGGTTCTGCATTATTCGAATTTTTTGGGTATGGAAACTCCGGTTGAAGCAGCTAATTTGGAAAACTTGTTTTCTAATATTCTTAGCAATGAAGCCGCAGAGCATATGATTCGTCCGATTACTCGTGAGGAGGTTAAGGCCGCTATGTTTGATATTGGAGATGATAAGGCCCCAGGGCCTGATGGGTATACTTCGGTTTTCTTCAAGCAAGCATGGGATATTGTCGGGAATGAAATTACTGATGCGGTCTTACAGTTTTTCGAAAACGGTAAGCTTCTTAAACAAATTAATCATACTATCCTTGCTTTACTTCCGAAAAAAGACATTCCGGATTCGGTTTTGGACTATAGGCCGATCTCTTGCTGCAATGTTTTGTACAAATGTATTAGCAAGATTATTACTGATCGTTTGAAAGGTAGTTTAGGTTCTCTTGTCAGTATCAATCAATCAGCGTTTGTTCCAGGACGGAAGATTTCGGATAATATTCTTCTAACTCAGGAGTTGATGCATAATTATCACATTAACAGGGGTCCGGCTTGGTGTGCATTCAAAATTGATATCCAGAAAGCATATGATACTGTCAACTGGAAATTCTTGGAGGATGTTCTGATTCGATTTGGTTTTCATCATAAAATGGTGAACTGGATCATGACTTGTGTGTCCACAGTTTCGTACTCTTTGTGTATTAATGGCAATCTGCAGGGTTATTTCAGGGGTAAACGTGGTTTAAGGCAAGGTGATCCAATGTCGCCGTACTTATTCACGCTAGTTATGGAGGTTTTAACACTCTTGCTTCGACGAGCAGCTAGTATGTCGTTTAAATATCATCCTCATTGTGCGAAAGAGAAAATAATTAATGTGTCTTTTGCGGATGATTTATTTATCTTTGTTCATGGTGACATCGGCTCTGTTAAGAAGATTAAGGATGCGCTGGAGAAATTTACGAACATGTCAGGGCTTGCTCCAAGTCCAGCTAAGAGTACGGTGTTTTTTGCAATGTTCCTCATTCGATAAGGCAGGAAATTCTAGATATAATGCAGTTTCAGGAGGGTGTTCTTCCGGTCCGTTATCTTGGGGTCCCTCTTATCTCCTCAAGACTTCTATATAAAGATTGTAGGATTCTCATTGAGCGTATGGATAAAAAGATAGTCAATTGGGTGACCAAATCATTGTCTTTTGCTGGTCGTTTACAGCTTATTAACTCGGTTCTCTCATCTATTCACATCTATTGGGCCTCGGTTTTCATTATCCCAGCTCGGGTTATCAGTGAGCTTGAGAAGCGTATTCGAAGATTTCTGTGGAATGCTGGTTCGGAAGGTAGGATTCGTGCTAAGGTTGCGTGGAAGGATGTGTGTTTGCCTAAACATGAAGGCGGCTTAGGCATTAGAAGTATTTCTGATGTTAATAAATCGCTCATGGCAAACCATATTTGGAGTATTATCTCTAAAAGGGAGTCTATTTGGGTGCGATGGATTCATGATTATAAACTTAAAGGGAGAAATTTTTGGGAGATTCCGTGCCGTGGGAGTGTGAGTTGGGGATGGCGAAAGATTCTGTCTATTCGTAATATCATTAGGCCTCACATATGGTCGTCTATTAAAAGTGGCGCTCAAACTAATGTTTGGAGTGATATGTGGTGCTCGCTAAGTCCTCTTAGTTCTTTTATATCTCCTCGGTCCATTGCTAATGCTGGGTTTTCGTTACAGTCTTCTGTTGCGGAAGTTATTGATCAGAATGGTTATTGGAGGTGGCCCCAAGCTTGGATGGATCTTTTCCCGGTGTTATTCACGATCTCGGTGCCTTCTCTTGTTCCTAATATTGTGGATCGGCTCATTTGGAAAGACTTGGATGGGAAATTAAGTGACTTCAAATCAGCTCAAGTTTGGAATACAATTCGGAATAGGGAAAGTCAGGTGATGTGGTGTAACATGGTTTGGTTTTCTCAATGCATCCCGAGGCACTCGTTTCATTTGTGGCTAGCATTTAGAAATAAATTAAAAACTCAGGATCGATTGGCAGTATGGGAAGCAGGTAGTCTTACGAATTTGAATTTGATGTGTTGTCCGCTGTGTAATTTTGATCGTGATAGTCGGGACCATTTGTTCTTCCGATGTGCTTTTGCGGATCAGGTTTGGAGTAACGTTAAGGAGTTGGTTTCTTTGGGGAATGTGGATAATTCGTGGCAGTCGCTTCTAATTTGGGTGGAAAAACACTCTACTTCTAAGAAAGCAGACCATGTTGTGTGTAAGCTGTTGATTGCGGCTTCGTCGTACTACATATGGCAAGAGAGAAATAATAGGCTATTCAAGAATAATAAAAGAACAGTGGATCAAGTTGCTGAGATAATTAAAAACTCGGTTCGGTTGCGCCTGATGGGGTTCAGATTTCGGGTGGCTTCGGTTAAGGATAGGATTTTTAAGTCTTGGAAGATTGAAGAGAACGAAGATAATGTAGCAGATCCGGGCTAGTTGTTATTGACTTGGTGTTCGGTTTGGTTTGGTTGTTAGTGTGGTCGTCCTTTTTGGTTGTTTTTGTTTGGATTGGTTGTGTTTTTTTTGGTTTTCCTAGGCTTGGCATGTCAAGTCTAGTAGGTGTGTCGTTTTGACACACCCTTGTACTTATTTGTCTCATTTATAAAATTCATCGGGGTAACCCTTTACCCAAAAAAAAATGGCTCTGATACCAATCTGTCACACCCCCAAAATCCACATGCGGAGTATTACCGCTTGGAGGCGTAACTGACCAGGATCCAGCCACCAATCATATTGAACAATGTATTTAGAATAAATAAAATCCAACCACACAATATAATTGGTGTTCAAAAACCAGTTGACCAAGTTCAAGTTAATTAGCGGAAGCATAAAACGAAAAACCAAAATAAAAGTTCAATGAGTTTAAATGTAACATGGCACACATCTGTCCATGCTCCACAACGACTCCTCCTGCTCGTGTAAGCTCCAAAGATACCTAACGACATGCAAGGCATGTAACAACGAGTCAACAACAAAGTTGAGCGAGTTCACAGTTGGTGTTCATGATTAAGTTGTTTCAAAACCCGGAGTTCATTTGTAAGTTGTAAGTTAATCCGTTTACCTTGTTTCCCAAACATATCCATAGTTGGTGGGGGCTTCCCCATGTTAACCACTAGACCTGTTTACCATATCGACCACTGACTAAAGTAAGTTGGTGCCCTGACGTCAATGTCTATCATCATTGACTAGTGCCCAGATCCATTAGTTCACGCCCGTCCTCTGCGGCACGGTGTGAGGCTTGTCAAACCTAAATAGTGCTATCTAACTAATGACCCGCTCGCCATTGGCTCGGCGATTAAGTCGATATAAAAATGAGGGACTTCATGATAGAGTTTCGGTCTAGTATCTGTGTTGTCACCCTTCAATAAAGAGGGTGTGTACGTAATCTCCAAACCAGGAGATTACGCAGGTTCCAATTAAATACTTATCACAGGTTGTCACCCTTCAATAAAGAGGGTGTGTATGTGTCCCAAACCAGGAGATCACGCAGATTCAGTTTCAATCCTTTACCCATTCCCAACCCTTGGGAATCCCATGCCTTATGGAAAGTGTGAACTCACCTTTGGTTGCTCGGTTGGACTCTTAACAGAAAATAGCTAACAGTCAGGGTTGGTCAATCACGTCCTATTTATGGTTACCAAGATCAGTCAGTTTACATGCACGTAAATCCCACATTCCACATTCACATTACACAAGTAGAGTTCACACATCATCATATGAATTACAACAGTCATTCATGAGATTCAGCAGTAACATATGCCATACTATCATATAATTATCACACATATGCTAACAATTTTATAAACCGTAGTCATGCTTCATATTCTACTATCCACATACTCTTCACATACAATTCACATTCAATAATACATAATCAAGTCCTCAATACACCAACATGTAACAGTTCAATCCGTGTTCACTTAGGTGTGCGATTAAAGTCAAAGTGTGCGGTTTGTTTTGTGTTCATGGGTTAGTAACCCATGTGCGACCCAACACCACCGGCCCACTAACATGAAGCCAATTTAAACGTGCAACAGACCTAGAGGGTGTGCGTGCCCAATCCTGTGCGGCCCAATTAAATAACATGGTTTAATGGAGTACGAGGCCCGATCATATCTATGTACGTCTAATGAATCACGCAGCCAGTTAACATGTAAGGTCCAATTATGTGTGCAACGAAAATCAGTCTAAAGGCCCGTTACGGGAGTGTGCAACCTAAACAATAGTGTGCAGCCCATTACTCCGGTACAACCCAACCACATAATAAGCCCAACTAAAATGTGAAACCCAAGATAGTGTGTGACTCATAGGTGGGTGATGTCAATTGTACGTGACCCTAATAATGGAAACTGAGTTATATTTTGCCATCACATGTGCACCCACTATCCCTAAATTATGTTACTCATTATTGACAATTCAAATTAAATATACAATCCCTGATCACCAGAATTAATGCCACTCAAATCAAATAACATAATTCTTTGACATTACATAACATCTACCACCTAATCATTACATCTAGATCGAAGTAGGGTGTATGACTTTTTTTTTTACAAACACACATCATCGACCCACTCTAATTATTGGCCAATCATCATTAAAGCTTGTGATCAGAATCATGAATCTAGCAACCCTAGGTCTCCCATGCAATGACACACTAGTTCTAACAATTTAATATGTCAGGAATCTTATTATCACATGCATCCTAATATCGATTTCCAAGCAAGAACATGATCCAAACAACACATCACGAAATCATGCTACCATGTATGACAAGAAAACACAACACAAAAAGTGGCAAGAGTATACTAACCGAATAGGATTAAGAACAGATCTAGGAAAGTCTTCGAAGGAAGGAGAGGAGGCTGCCATCGATTCCAGCGAAGGAGGAGGAGGATTAGGGTTTTGGAGTTCTTGTGTATGCAATATGTGATAAGTCACACACAAAAGCGTGTACGTATAAGCATAAGGGGACAGGACGAGCCCAGCATGGGTTCGAGGAGGTCTTGGGCTGAGACCAGCTTAGCGTTGTGTAGGGATTGGGCCGAGAGCCCAAACTATCTAAATAGTTGTGTATGGCTACAAACGAAGTGTGCGGTCAGAAAGTTTTTGTGTGATCCGAGATGAAGTGTGCGACTAAGGGTTTCGCGGACCTACTGATATTAAACACGTACTCTCTACCAACCACTTTCACATATAATATTCCACACAAAACAATGTATAAACGTTCAAACAAGTTACAGCAAACACAAAAATAGGTTCTGAAATACGAGTTGTCACACCGGTACTGCACTGATGTGCAACAAGTGTAATGCACCTCACCGAGCTTACCTGCAGTGTCATCTGTGTGCATCATGTGGACGACTCGGTCACCTGGCAAATGCTTGTCTATTCAACCCGATCCAAGGTGGTCCAAACCAACCCCAAGTCAACCCTGCTCCAGCTCGTTTACCATCTGGTACTTGGTACAACTACGGCGAGATGAGCTATTTCAGGAACAAGTGAACAAAGATTGTCAATGCAAATCTGACCCACAGATGAGCATTTGGCTGAGTATAAGATGTTACTGTTTTAAATCTTATGCTTTTATTTCTTTGTTTTTCTTGTAATGTGAAACAATCAGTTTTGTTTATAAATAAATCGTTGATCACAAATTCTGATATACAAGTATAGTTACATGTGTGTATGACATTTCCCTATAATACCTACATTAAGGAACTATGTTCCTTACAAACTACTCTTGTGAATATTTCCCATTCTTGTGTTTACTCATGATTCCCATAGAAAATTCTAAGTACTCATTTCATTCTAAGATACGAAGTACAAAAAATAAAGTGACATTATGAGTAATCATGCTTCTGCACATCTGTGCCTTTGAATCCTTGGTTAGATAACTAAGGGTATTTTCAAATCTCATACCCATTATGTTTTGATTTTTCAACATACACAGTACAAGTATTTCAAAAACAATCTTCATGATCTCAAAACATTTCATATAGTTTGAAAACAATTTTTTCAAATGCATTGTCTATGTTATTTCAAAAACATTGGCTATGTTTTAAAAAAAACAACCTTCATGATTTCAAATGTTATTAATACCGTATAATTACTTATATCAAGTGCGTAACTTCCAAAGCATCATTCATGTTTCCAAAAACCTTATACATACTTTCAAAATTCAACTCATGATTTTAAAACATTTTATAAATATACCTACCTAGTACACCTACTTTATGATTTCAAAAGTATTATACATAAGGTTTCAGAAACATTGAACACATTTTTTTTAAAGAACCCCATGCATAGTTTTCAAAAATATTTTTTTCTCACACATTGACTTAACCTCCAAATTCTGCTTCATATGTCGCCTTGACATATCTAGCATCTCAACTTCATAAGCATTTTTACTTCATGTTTTGACTTAAGCACATCCAGTGCAAGGTTTCAAAACATCTTCAACTTCTAAAATCAATATGGGATCTTTTTATCTTCACAATTAGACCCTTGTGGATGATTATCATTCAAATCAGAGTCCTTAATTGGATTCCTTGTGTACCTTAATTCGAACATTTCGGTTCCTTATAATCGAAATCGAATTTTCCCTTTAAAAGATCTTTCTATCTTTATAGTTAGATTCTTAGAAATATTTAAAGCACCAATCAAAATCCACTGATTGGATACCTGGTGTGCTTTGAATACATGTGCACAGTTAGCAGAACAAATTAACAAAATGATAACAAATCTAAAATCAAGTTAAACAATTATGTGATTATGTGTTTATGCATTTTGTGTTTTCTTTTATGCATTTTTGTGTTTTTGTATACTCTGGATATTCGTTATCCAAATCCTCGTAGAACCTTTCGTATCTTCATATGAGGGATTCGTAGAAGGATATTCAAAAAGGTACTACCCTAAATCCTTATTGGGCTTCTACGTGTTAGTTAAGACCCTTGGATTATATAGTACCACTCCATGATTCATAAGAGACCCTCCTAGTGGTCTAGTCAAAAAGATTGAATCAGAATCTGGTAAAAAATTACATGCGCTGATGTAGCTAAACAGACTCCTTGGTAGTCTATTTAAATCATTTATTGATTTAATTAAAAGGACCCTATGGTGGTCTAGTAAACAATCATCACAAGCTCGTTCATTGCTTTCTTCCCCTACACATTATAAGATGCACTACGTGACTATGCAAGGAATTACGTAATTATGGATGCATACATAATTTCGAAGTTCAGTGCACGGAAACCTCGGTAAGACTTATTATGTGTAAGAACCGATAGTGACAACCATAACGAAATGTGAACAATGTAATAGAGGTACGGTGGACGCACCAATGACGCTTTATATACTTGTATATAAGTGTCCCTCTCACATTGCAAGCATGATGTTATTGTAAAGTTACTAGAAGTTCAGGACTCTAACCAGTGTTGTTTGATCTTTTCAACTTCATGTTTCAAGCTCTCACAAGTTTCCTCTGAATAAATTTCGGGACGAAATTTCCTAAAGT